>JAVTVY010034044.1:0-138798 GCA_036873755.1 Hanleya hanleyi
GGTCTTTATTGGGAATGGACGTTTTCGGAGCCCTCGTTGTCACTCAAAGTCGATTGAAGAAGATAATTTCCAGTTTCCAGCTGCGTCTCTATGAAGCTTTGAAATGCCACATGCAATGTCAGCAGATTCTGGGCACGGGTAGTTGTGTTGGTATCGTCTTCGGATCCTATCTGTTTCTTATGCAGTAGAAGACATACTCGGGTCAACAATCAGATGTCATCTAAGAGCGTGATAAGATGACAACGCATGCGTTGGTACTGAGAGGCACCACCTTGAGGTGTATTGATAATAGCATCGAGTTGAACATGGGTTCTACGTAACGCTTCGGCTAGAATATCCCCATCGTGGGGTTCAAAGTTTACATCGGTCAGCGTGGGCTCGGTAGCGTTCATGGTGAGATATAGAAGATGTTGCCGTGTGGGCTAGCCTTATAGATTCGCAGACGGGCTACCATTGGCTATAGCAGTCGATGGAGATCTTCATGCGTTGTCATCTTATCACGCTCTTAGATGACATC
The DNA here is from genome assembly GCA_036873755.1 of Hanleya hanleyi. Classification (NCBI taxonomy): domain Eukaryota; kingdom Metazoa; phylum Mollusca; class Polyplacophora; order Lepidopleurida; family Hanleyidae; genus Hanleya; species Hanleya hanleyi. The sequence goes on from JAVTVY010034044.1 coordinate 518, forward strand.
TGATTGTTGACCCGAGTATGTCTTCTACTGCATAAGAAACAGATAGGATCCGAAGACGATACCAACACAACTACCCGTGCCCAGAATCTGCTGACATTGCATGTGGCATTTCAAAGCTTCATAGAGACGCAGCTGGAAACTGGAAATTATCTTCTTCAATCGACTTTGAGTGACGAGGGCTCCGAAAACGTCCATTCCCAATAAAGACCCCTGTAATTCCCCGAGAATCGTCCTAGAGACGAAACTTATACCGTTGTATAGATTGTGTGTCCGCCAAACCTCGTCAAACACCTCTTTACGACATTTCAAGGTGTCATACCTATATCATAACTCTATGAGAGAAATTTTTGCATTCCTTTAGAAACCTCCCAGTGGAAATATTCGTACATAAACATTGAATGGAAGACTAGATGTCGAAATGATACCCACGACAATGGAGATGTATTTCACATAAGCAGTTTTCTCTCATTATTTGTGCAGTGCTATTAGTTGATGAATAACGCGATTATTTAGTAGTCTTCGTATTGCTTTGTCTCTATTTTATACTAGTCATATAATTCCTCCTCCTCCTCCTCCTCCTCACTCTTCCTCCTCCTCACTCTTCCTCCTCCTCCTCCTCCTCCTCCTCCTCATTCCTACTCCTCCTCCTCCTTCTCACATACGCTATGGTAACTTACCAGGTAGCCGTATGGATAAAGGCCCTCATCTCCCCAAACGCGCTTCATTGCAACTCCGAAACTCCCCGTTCTCTACTACTTCTGTGTGATCTATAAATAGAACAAGGGTTTGCACAGAAAAGAAAAACTGGTATGGTAGGGCGTTAGGATAAGGCGTTAAGGTAAGACCTAACAGACCGCTATGTAGGGAGAGATAACTCTTGTTGGGCCGTACCGTGACCGGAAGTGACCTTTGACACGGATATGACGTCAACTTGACCTACTAACCTAGTTGCAAAGGTCGTCTCGACCTACTTATGACCACACACAAATTTTACATTCTCCGGGTGCAAGAAAGAGTATACTATGGCTCCAAGTGTGTGAATTTGCTGCCTGCGCTGGAACACTATGGTTGACAAATCATCTTATTTTCCCATAAAACATACACATTTTACATTCTCCGGGTGCAAGAAAGAGCATATTATCGCTCCAAGTGTGTGTGTGTGTGGATCCAGTACACTACCACCACCACCACCACCACGCATGCGCACCCGAATAGCGGGGAAAGTTACGGAGATACGATAAATCCGTATAGGAGCTTTACGGTAGACCTCGACACGAGGAATACAACGTCGCAAACAGCGTGCGCGTATGTCGCTTATTTCGCGAGAAATGGTCGAATCACGTGACACCGATTATCGTCTAATTGCGGCGAAAGTTACCGTCAGGCGATAAAATTGTATAGGACCTTTATTGTGCATCTATACGAGAGGAATACGATGCCGTAAGCCGCGAGTCTCTATCCGTCTTAGTTCCCGAGATATCGCCATTACGACGTCATCGGCTTCCCGGCTTCCCTGCGTTCGAACTCTCATATTACAGTCTACTTTTCACTAAAATTTTAAACAGACGCATTGCCGATCACCTAACCGACATTGAAGGGATAAGCCCTAACCAGACTGGATTTCGACAGGGTTATCGACCAACTGATAATATATTCACTTTAAGAACGATCATCGAAAAATATGCTAACCATAAGAAGCCACTTTATATCTGTTTTATAGATTTTCGTAAAGCATTCGATTCGGTGGACAGAAATATATTGTTTACAAAACTTAGAGAAAAGGGTATTACAGGCAAAGTCTTGGACCTAATAACAACACTATATTGTGATATGTCGTACCGTCTTAAGGTAAATAATCAGGTGTCTATGCCATTTAGAAGTGAGGTTGGAGTGAGACAAGGTTGCAGTCTTTCTCCAACACTATTCAGTATATTTATTGACGATATAACAAAACGTTTCGACGAGAGATCTGTACCAGTTAATCTAAATAACTATATGCTTTCGCACCTGCTCTTTGCGGATGATCTGCTATTGTTGTCCGAATCCCAAACTGGCTTACAAGTGTCGCTTAATCAACTACATAAATATTGTGAAGATAACGGTTTGGAGGTAAACCTCTCCAAAACCAAAGTCGTTATATTTAAGAAGGGTCCTTTCAATAGCCCCTACAACATCCAGTGGACTTTTGGAAACTCTATCTTGGACATAGCTAACGAATATACATATTTGGGCGTGGTATTTTCTCGAACAGGACATTTCAGACAGAATATTTTACATTTGAGTCAAAAGGGTTCTAGAGCATCATACGCTCTTATTAATAATCTAAATGATAAAAATGTGCCGGTTAGAACCGCATGCCTACTTTATCAGTCTCTTGTGAAACCTGTTCTTCTATATGCATCGGAGATCTGGGGGGTGGATGCGCTTCTTTACAAAAATTTTGACACTACCCCTTTTGAAAAGGTCCAAAACAAATATCATAAACGGCTATTACAAGTGAATAAGGGTACACACAACTGGGGCGTTCGAGCCGAATTGGGTATCAAGCCCCTTATATATGATATTGCTATGAGGTCCGTTAAGTACCTCAAATATATACAACAAGAGGGTGATAGACTTACTCACCACGCATTACAGGAACAAATTGCATTGTCTAACAAGAAAGTTGGTTGGCTATTTAAACTCAAACAGTTTTTGCAAGTTAAATTAAATATTTGCAACGTGGAAAGCGTACATTGCAGTTTTCTTCAGTCCTCATTAGATAATTATGTTAATAAACTATTCACACTATCAGTCCAAGATCAACTGCAGCCAGGCGTTAATAACAAGATGCGGTCGTATCGTCTCTTTAAATTTAACATCTCATACGAACCATATTTATCATTGTGTAGGTCTTTAGAAGTGAGAAAATGTTTTTCAAAATTCAGATTGAGCGACCACAAGTTAGCAATAGAAGTCGGTAGACATACAAGACCAAAAACTCCGGTCGAACAACGGCTATGTAGTACATGTCTCACTGTTGAGGATGAAATCCACTTCGTGATGTTTTGTAATAAATTTACGTCAAGTAGAGTCATATTATTTGAGGCAATTACATCACTTTATCCAGCATTCGCGAACTGGACACATAATGAAAAGTTTGTTTTTATAATGTCTTGCCAGGACACAAGACTGACTGGGCAAATCTGCTCTACCATCTATATGTGGTTTAATGAACAAAGCAAAACTTAAGGTCCAGTGTTTTGCGTACGTACGGTAGTTATATTACTATATGTATATATACTTCTAGTCATATTATGAGTATTATGATCATATTGTTATATTGCTGTTCAACTGTTAAATGTGGTCATCTTCATTTCATGTTTTGTACTCTGCTGCATTGCTGGTGTCTGTACAATAAAATTTGAATCTTGAATCTTGAATTTCGATGGGCGGGGTCTCGAAGTTAAGCGGTGATTTTTTTTTTAAAAGTCACTGTGTGCATGCGCACTGGGCAAATAGCGCTGGGGTGGACGTTTTGGGGCCGAGAGGGGCCCCTAATGGTCCGATTGGGTCGAGTGAGGTATCAGTGTGAAGCATACATGAGGGAGCATCCGACTGATTGAGGGAAACTGACGTCATTATACGCATGCGCAGTAGACAAAGGGTATGGAAACAGACGTTTTGGGGCCGAGAGGGGCCCCTAGTGGTCCGATTGGGTCGAGTGAGGTATCAATGTGTAGCACAGGCCCACAAAACAAGAGTTTTGGGGGGTGTGGGCGGTGGTATTAGGGTGAAGTGTCGAAATATAGGGTCTCTATATATAACCCCATGCTTTATATAAATCAACATAAAGGTGAGAAACGGACTTTGAGTGAATCGAGAAATAAACGGTTTACCGCCAAACAAAATACATCAGCATATTCTACAAGTATCACTTTGTATATTCCCGTCGTCAAATTAGTAAATTTGTGAAATTTTTTACCTTTGCCGGGAGATTCAAAATCCAACGTAAGTGTCCATCCATCTAGGAACAGTTAGATTATAGTGGGCTTCGTTCTCAATTCTGATTGGTCAGTCGAGACACGCCTCCGGCAAGAGAGGTCACGCACTGATCAGCTGTCGCGACTGACCAATCAGAATTGAGAACGAAGCCCGCCATAATCTAACTGTTCCTAGATGGATGGACACTTACGTTGGATTTTGAATCGCTCGGCAAAGGTAAAAAATTGCACAAATTTACTAACTTGACGACGAAATTGAGACATTTGTGGAGAAATTGAGACATTCATCGCATATTCCAGTGTTTCAAATGTAAACACGGTCAATACATGGGGCTTCTGAAGATGTGATCGGGGGGCGGGGGAAAATTTTGGAATTTCAGACGGTTCTCTACACATATCTGACCCATTTCAAGGCACGTCAGTTACAATTATTGGGGCGGCCAAAGTGGTCCTTGGCCCCCGCTCTTTTCATATTGGGGGGGCCAGGCCCCCGCTGCCTCCCCCCCCCCCCACTCCCCGGCTCCGCCGCGCCTGAAATATATGAGAGGTGAATGTGATCCCTCGCTTTTCTACTAACATATTTTTCTCATTCGCTATCTGCATGTTTATACATGTTATCCGCTCTTAGTCAGCATTATAAAATGAGTTGTAAGATGAGCTGCCTCATCCATAAAGTACATTCTGGATTTGCCATTTCAGTTACTTTTCGATTTATTTGATCTCTTTATATTTTATGATTTAATCTCACATTATTATACATGTGTGACTATATTCAGCAATATTATATAAGACAAGATAAGATAACTTTATTGACACTTCAGCACAGTCACAAGTGATTGGCAATATGGTCAGAGTATGTGACATATAACAACCATTTTGTCATATATATCGAGCTCAATGAGCCAGCTTCAAGATTGTCGTTGTGTTACACATTGGCATTGGTTTTGATTGTTTCTGATTTCTCAATGCTCTCTGTATCAGAGAACGAGAATAAACATTCATTCATTCAAAGTTTCGTGAATTTTTCTCACTTCTAATGAATTGTGGCGTGAAACTTGTTTTACATTTGCGTACACTTCGCCATCCATAAGATGGCTTGCGAATCGTGTGTCTCCATTATCGCGGAGCGATATCCGGTGTTTTACCGGATTCTGTTCGGCCTTCATCCGGCGGAGAACAGACTCGAGAAATCTGATAAATTACAGGTATTCATAGCAATTCTGAAACAGATATTGCCTGGGCTTACAAAATATATAGGTATGAATAACTTTCGTATCACACAAGAGGTGTGGTGAATCTGTAATTTTGAACAAGTAGGACATCACATGATTCGAAAATGGCGAGTTACGTTGGGGTTACATCGGTAGACTTTTGCTGATTGGCTGACGAAATCGCGTGGTATTAATGTCTGGAATTTCCCTCTAGACTCGTACCTAGCCCAATCTCGAAACCAGAGCTATCCGGTCCAATCTCACGTTCGGCTATTTCCGTATTGGTCAGTTTTCGCAGCTAAAGTGAGTTCTGGGGCTAGATTGTTATCCGGTCCTGTCCTCCAGCGGAGAGCGACCCCTGGTGGCGAGGTTGGTACCTAGCCCCCAGCAACCTCCCCACAGCGCATGCTCCATTTCGCAGGCTCCAATAACATCCCTGCCTCCAACAGCGGAAGTTGACCTTTACTACGTTGCTATGACGTATAGGGGAAACCAACCAACGCACGGTTCAGTTTGAATCCGACCAAACGACTCCTTTAGTGTTGCACATGAGCGAACTACTTTTCATATGCTCTGCCCAGATAAACAGGGAAAATTATCTCCAGATAATTCTTTTTAACGCTAGGTCAACGGAGGTATTATGCAGACTTGAAAAGTAATCAAAATTTTCGTTAAACATCTATTTTACTATATATGATATCACTTCCGGCGATGTGCGCGAAGGCCCCGAATCCGGTCCAAAAATCTGACTGGTGGCTGGGGTGTTATTAGACCCCCAGCGAGGTGGTTGAGCCCCCAGCTACCAACTCACACGCACCGTTGGGGTCTAGTAAGCGACAGGCATTTTGTATTCTCTGATTGGCTGAATTACCGGTCTAAATCTAGACCGGTAAATAGACCAATGTCAATATGTGTTGTTGTTGTTCGTGTGTATCTAGTGACCAGTACTCGTCTATGGTGCGATAAAGGGCCTTGAGCGCTACGGCCACCAATCCACCAAGTATTATATACATGTAGATCCTTTGTAAGATTTGATGAGCGATGAGCGATTATGGTATGTTTCCTAAATAAAGCCCTCGCTTCTACGACTACCACGACGTCCAAACAAGCATGGAGGAGGGGCATGGCGGGTGGAGAATACCATGGGCCAATCACTGTGCCTGTCGATAACTAGTTTCCATAGAGCGATAGCGAATTGGAGCTGGGTACGAGTCTAATTTCCCTCCTGCAGTTGCCGAAAGTAGGCTGGAAATGGATACACACGATCCCAGGGTCAGTCTTACCGCGTATAGATGACCGAGATGGTTACAGGTTGACTGGGTTAAAGTCACGTGGTTTCCGATCATGTGACATGACGTATTTCTGCTTCCGAAATAATTTCCGGTTCAGTTGCTTCCTCTGTTCCTCGTGATAACGTTCACTTTAATTTACCCAAGTACAACCGAGATTGGACCTTGTGGAGTTAATTTGCAGATTCAGGGGCAAACCGCACATGAACTCATAAATGTTACCGTAAATACATCCATTCATATCTCGCTTCCTTGTTTGCCACAACAACAACAACAACAGCAAGAACAACAGCAACGGATCGGCCTATTCCGCGAAAAAAGAAAAACAAACACTCGTATACGCCGGAAAAGGTAATCAAAAGCTTGACTGAAAATTATTTCCACTGTCTGATTGGAGTTCACTGCCAAATGAGGCTTTGATAACGTTTCAGTCGTGCCGAAGTTCGTGATCTCCCCTCCCCATGCAGCTAGGGATGGATGGGGGCATGCATATTTTTGCCGTGCATGGTCCAATCCCATGGTCATTTTGGGCAAGCCACACCACTAACCTCTCACATACCTTTCACATTTCCCTCACATAGCTCCCACATTAGGAGGTGGGGCATTTTACGGTAGTAGGCTATACATCCGGGAATGGGTGGGGGCATGGCAGGGGAAAAACTAGTCCAATATAATGTGACTGGAATACGTCCTCCTTTAATATGTTGATGTCTACCATGTCCGTATCACAGTCACATAGGCTGCCATCTTGTTTCAAGAGGCAGGGCTTCGGACCTCAGAAATTGTCAAATGGTGACGCAATAATTAATTCACATGATTACTGACCGGTTTGAATGTATCCGTGCAGCTTAGATCCACAAAATGGCACATTCCAAGCATCTATCGATCTCTCATTAAGCCATAGGCAGATAAATCTTGTTCGATCAGCGTAAAATTTTTTGGCACCCTTCTACTTTGGCACTTGAAGGGAAGTGACGTAGGCACACACCGACACGTGTGAACGAATCATGTGATACTCTGAGATACGGGATCTTCTCAAATTATCTGACTAACGCACAAGTTTTGTGTTCGCTTTTTGGAAATTCTTGAAAGGTCCCTTTCTGTACACGTGCGTTTGTGTACATCATGTGACACGAGGGATCGTGTGATTACTTCCCGTAATGCTTTAGTGTGAAGCCATATACGCCATTTTTGGACAGATTTTTGGTGCTCTGGAACATGTGACAGTTTGTTGTCTCCGTAGAACTTTACGCAGAGTGGCTCAGATGTGTGGGTGGTGTTATTTTGTGCCTTGAAACACGAGCAATTCATTTATACTGGTGAGTGTGCTTGTCAGTTCTTTATTTTCTCAAAATCTCCTATTTTTCAATGGTCGTTCTGGAGAAAAATTTCTGCACCTGCACTTGACTTCGTTACCAATGGGACTGTACAGCCCAATCGAACATCCAAATAATAGAAGGAAGGCTGTCAGTCACCCATTGTATTGGACTAGGGAAAAACTGCCTGTGGTAACAGAAAAATGCCCCAGTCAGCAGGTTGGCACACAAGAATAAATGTGTACGGTACTTCTAATAAGCTACCTCCCTTGTATAGCATACTACCGTAAAATGCCCTACCTCCCAATGTGGAAGCTATGTGGGGGGAATGTTAAGGGTGAGAGGTATTGCTTGCTGAAAATGCACCTTGCATGGGGGCATGTCGCGGCAGAATGTGCATGCTGCTACCCATCCCCGGGGGTGGGGGATCCAATTGACACACGGAGTAGGTCAAATATCCAGTAAGTTGGGATACAGTACCTCTTATGGCGTTGTGCTACCGCATCCAAGTAAAAATTATTTTTAAAACATATTCGGCCGTTCTACAACACGTAACTCACATATATTTATTAATGAATAATTTTCCCTCATTGTCAGTCCCGATTTAACAAGATCCATTTTGTTCTTTGTCTTCTTTACAGTATGAACTCAGGGCCGTATCCAGAGATTTTTTGGGCATACCGGTATTCGACGGTGTTGTTGTTCTTGTTGTTGTTGTACGTAAATTTGATGTTTGTTGCTGCTGCACAAAAACCACGGAATCTCCGATGCTGTTGACTTACATCAGGGTTTGTTGGATCCTCGAAAATACCAGTTCAGTGGTTTAATCAGAGCCAGGGTGTATATTTTCCTGTTTTCCCGTAATCCTGTTCTCCCAAACACGTGGTCGTTGTTGTTGCCGCCACCGATATAGCGCATTCCCCACACATCGGTTGTTCTCAAGTTTTTGATTGCTGTAGGAAGACCAGGCGAAAACCACCATAGCACAGCGATCATTGCCTACTAGAGGGGTCAATGCAATGCCATTTAAAGTATGTAATGCATAAAGCGTGGCCAGCAACGCGTGTTCAATGTGTATTGAACTCAAAGTTATGATAGCGGTCGCGACACTGTATTGAATTACAAAGTTTGAAGAAGGCTTCAGTTGAACTCCAGTTTAATGTAGTAAGGTTAAGCAGCCAAAAAAGATACTTTGACCCGGAGTTTGGGCGCCAGAGTTTGGGCGCCCATACCGGTATACCGGCATCAAAATGGCCCTGGATACGGCCCTGGAACTTTAATTTCATTTGCTTCAACGAAACCACAGCTGACTCAGTTTTCCGTTTGGAATGAGGTAGAAGTTAAAAGCGCTAAAACTTGTGAAGAACCATCCTACAAGAGATGGTAGGGGTTTATGGCTCAGAGAACTTAGAAGTTCAGAACAATACCATCTGGTATAGCACCATAGAAGAACTAGGTGCTTGGCTGGTCGAAGAAGAATCTAAGGATTTAGATAAGATGGATGTTCCTGCTCAGCTGTCATCTGAGAACACTGACCTTACTCTTGAAGAAGTTCAGCTAGCGATAGAAGCTACCCCCTTGCACTCCTCACCTAGTCCCGAGGAGAAGATTTTGTCAATTTAATATGATAAAGAAAGGGGGGATAGAGTTAGCACTAACCCTGACCAAAATATTGCAGCTATTTTGGAGCTCGGGAAAGCTACCCATTGCCTTTAAACAGGACCCCAAGGTCCTGCTCCCAAGGTCCTGTAAAGACAATTACCATTCTGTTAAGGCATACCTATCACCCTGGAGAGTGTCTTGGGTAAGATCATGGAGAGGGTGGTTCAGAGATGCCTTATCTGGAGATTGGAGTGCGATGGCTCTCTTCCAAACACTAATGAGTCATATAGAAAGTTTAGATCAAGCACACATGCACTCATTCGCCTGGTCCAAAAAATATATGAGGCTTGGAATAGGGGAGAATATGCCATTCTGGTGATTATGGATTTTGACAGCTGCTTTGAGCGTGTTTGGAGAGCGGGTTGATATGCAAGCTGTATAACATAGGTATAAGAGGCAGGTTACTGTGTTATATCTCAGAATTTCTTAGTGAACGACAGTCCAAGTTCACTGTCAATGAGGCGTCCACTGGATGGCTTCCGTCCAAACTGGGTATCCCACAGGGGTCTGTGCTCTCTCCCACTCTGTGTAATGTGTACACTTCAGATGCTACGAAAGGACTTAGTCCCTCGTCTGACCACACAGAGTATGCAGATGATAACACCATCCTGAGAAGTGGCCCTAACTTAGATATCCTGGTAGATGAGGTAAACAGGGAGATAGACACGGCAGGCAAAACTTGGTGTAGTGACTGGAACATGGTCATGTCAGCGAACAAAACCTGCGGTTTATTGTTCGCTCCACCGAACCTGGTAAGGAAAGAAGTCACCTTAGTCCTGAAAGGGGAAAAAATTAACATGGTACGCTCTAAAAAACTTCTTGGTGTTATATTGGATGACCAACTCAAATTCACTGAGCATTCCAATGCCAGACAGTCAGCAGCTTTTGGTGCCCTTAGATCTTTACCTGACTTTGCTCGAGCTAAATCTAGATGTTCAACCCCCAACTTCGTTAATTTGTACAAAACATTGGTCTTGCCCCGTTTAGAGTATGGCATTGCTGTGGTGGCAACTTCAGGTAAGGAAGCATGTGGGGAATTTGAGAAGGTGCACAGACTAGCTCTTCTAAAAGCGACTGGATGTCTCAATTCCACACCCACAGAAACACTGGAAGTCCTGACTAATTGCACACCAGTCGACATTCACCTCAGGCTGAGACAAGCAGAAGAAATGACGAGAATTCTCGCACGTAGCGGCACTGACCCTAGCTAAATAATATATAGCCCTCACGAGTATGAGGGCTATAGGTCGGCCCCAGTCACCTCCAGCAAAGGTTTTAGATAATTTTATTACGAATCACCCACCTCTGAAACTGCCATACATCTAATCTCTATCCCCTCCTGCACACTATTTTAAAATCTTGCGCACTATTGTGAAATAGTAACGAATATATCGCCGTCTGAATTTTCCAGTCGACAACTTCCACTTTATACGCGCCATGTTCAATTGCAAATGGCCAGCACATATATACCGTGTCACCAACATGGCACGTAGAGAGTTGAAGTTTTCAACTGAAAAATTCACACGGCAATATATGCGTCACTATTTCACAATAGTGCGCAAGATTTTAAAATAGTGCGCAGGAGGGGATAGAGATTAGATGTACGACAGTTTCAGAGGTGGGTGATTCGTAATAAAATTATCTAAAACCCTCGCTGGAGGTGACTGGGGCCGACCTATAGCCCTCATACTCGCGGGGGCTATATATTATTTAGCTACACTGACCCCATAGTGCAAGAACTGCAGTTGCACAGTGACCAGAGGGAAAGATATCCATCTCTCTTCTCTGCTTTGCTCTGCAGGTTAAGAGAGTTTGGTGTGTCCCCAGAAGGGGTGGGGAAAAACTATCAGTATAGGGATAACGGGTTAGAGTTATTCAGGGAGTGCTCAGTCAGTCAGGAGTTCAGCAACAGCAAAGTAGACCAGGAGCACATTGTTAGGCAGAAATTAAAACTGTTGGAGAATGATGGGGTAGTCATTTTCAAAGATGGGTCAGCACTAAGCAACCCAGGCCCAGTAGGGGCATCAGCCATTGTATTCCTCAAGGATCTCAAATCTGCTCCCATATGTCTCAAGAAAGCCGTTGCCAAGGTGGGCAATAATTATGTTGAGGAGGTGGTAGGTATCCGACTAGGGCTAGAATATGTAGCAGGCACTACCGTGGAGGCAGATGTAAACATCTTCACAGACTGCCAGTCTGCTATTGTGTCTAGCTTTTTTTCAGACATCCCAGGCAACAGAGCAGAGGATATTAGTGCTATTAGAGCATCAGCTAGAACCATTTTGAGACGCGGAGCAAGAGTCCGACGCCACTGGTGCCCAGGTCACCGTGGTATAAGAGGCAACAAAATTGCTGATGAGTATGCTAAAACTGCAGCAGTAGAGGCTCAGTCTATGCAATCCGAATTCGCAAATGATAAATCCTCAGTGTTTCGACACATGAGGAAGAAGGCGGTAGTTAAATGGCAACGACGGTTGGAAAACTCCACAAAGGTAAAGCTGTGTACAGGCTGTGATTAAGAAGACAAACACCAGAAAGTTTTTCCATAAACACAGAGGAAGAGAACAAAGCTGCCTGACCAGATCCTAAGTGGTCATACCAAACTGAAACATAATCAGGTGAAGCTGAACACCAACTTAACGTTAGCAGACTGCAGTGTCTGCAATGTGCCTGAGACAGTACATCATTATGTCTTCCGGTGCTCGAGATTTGAGGAAGAACGCGATTCTCTGATGGACAAAGTGAACCAGACTCTGTGTCTTTCCAACAGGGAGAAAGGATCTATTGTGGGGGAGATCAACCTACAGGTGCTAAGTGGGCACAGTTAGGTCCTCTCAAGTGAGCACAATTCTAAGATAGTGGGAGCATTTTGTGACTACCTGGGAAAGACCTACCCTCCCTAGAACATGTATCTAAATTAGTCTCATCAGCTGTGCCACCCGCACAAGGATTGTAAATAACATTACCATGTTTCTCCAGTTTATAATGTACATATTATTTCTATCTACCTTACCACTGTACATGTATGTCTTTTTTCTTTTTTTTCTTTTTTTTTTCTTTTTCTTTTTTGCCTTACTCTGCATCAATGAGTCGGACAACACGTATTGATCGATCGAACACCGCCCGCCGTCTACTTTCTCAAGCATAAGAGAACAAACTTTATTTTGGGAATATAGCACCATGTGATTTTTTCTTGTAGCACCAGTAAAAAATACCCATCTGGCCAAATATGGGTTATGCTAAAATTCTTTGGGTAACCCTTCTTTGATTTGCATAACCCATCAATATTGTTTACAGGTTAATATCCGTAATTCAAGTGAACTGAAAATGGGTTACGTATAATGAAAATTGCGTAACCTCTGCGCGAACCAAACCTATTGTTCGCGCAATTTGTGCAGCCCTGAATTTGTCTTTACCGTTACCATTGTAAATGCATTTTAAAAGTTAATAATTTTTAGACAACACAGTATTTAATAACAAGAATCTTTCTGTTGGATACCATTATGTAAAACAGATGAGAATATAAAGTCCTCTTTATTTCACATATCTTGATATGTGGAAAATATTACAAAAAGATTGGATTTATTCAACTGTCTTTACTGTTACCAGGAAAGTTTTTTGGAGAAATTTAGCACAAGAAATGTCATATAGAGGGCACCACTGTCATTGTTAAATGTAACAGGGTGTGGGCAGCCATTTTCCATCAAACCTTGTGGCAACAGAGCACATGTTCTTTACAAATTTGAGAAAAATAAGTGTGTGTCGCATTTATTGTCTGTCTTTACCGTTACTGAGTTATCTCACTTAAGTTCATGTTACCAAACAAAGCACAAGAAATCTGAAAGTGTATATCAAGATAAATTCACCATGAAAGACACACTAATCCAGTTCAGCCGGCCTCATGCTGACATAATCTGTCTTTACCATTACTCAAACTTGTCATTACCGTTATAAATGCCATAACGGTAAAGACAAAAAAAATTCTTGGCCAACTAATACAGTTATTTAGAAAATTGTAGTGACATTCTGATTATAATTTTCTTGGAACTTGAAAAACAGCAAAAGAATGTTTAGCAAAAGGCAGCTTGACTTTCATTAAGAAACTAAAACTGACTGGTTAGCATGGTTAGTTAAAAGAAAATGGTCTTGAATTCAATGTCTTTACCGTTACAAATTAGTCTTTTCCATTGCCACTTGAAAATAACATGGGCTAGAATGGGAAAAACTTTTCTAGCCAGTTTCGGGGGTTAAGTACAGTGACTCTAGCTCGGCTAATAGGAAAACAGTCTTCGTGGCGTACAAGGTCTTGAATAATTCCATTTGGTAGTCAAACTGCACAAATTGAATTTTAGATTTATCTTTACCGTTACTTGTATATTTTCATGAAAATGGTCCAAATGTTTCCGGTAAACATTACAAGAAAACGGCCTTAAATACAGAAATGATATTTATATTATCATCTTATAATACTCAAAATATAACACATGTATTTAGATTTCCATTTATGGAAAGTGTTCAAAACATAATGTCGGTTACGTATATCACGGAAAATTCCTGGAGGGTCAACACCATCTTTTCTGGTAAACTTTTCACCATGAATTAAGAGGAATTGTTTATCAAACTATATATTTTGGAAACCGGTATCTCTTCAGGTTTCCCCAATTGGGCTTGATCCCGGGGTGACCTGGGATGTCATTGTGCACAGCCCAGGTCATGGTAAGACGGAGCCTCAGCTCCTTACTAGACAGCTTGTTGTATAAGAGGCGACTGACTGGGACACCCTTGGGATTCCTGGATGTGAAAAAGAATAGGACCCCATCTGTTGGAGATGATTTCCCGGGTGTTAAAAGGAATGGGACCCAATCATCGTGATGTGACTGAATATTGTTGAATGCGATGTTAAATTACATTCACTCACTCCCTTCAGGTTTAATACCTAAACAGAAGTAATTTTGGATAGATATCGGCAGAGTTATCATCTGCATTTTCATTGTATTCAGATGATTTTTCTGCAGACGAATTTGGCCCAACAACAGGTAGACAACACTAAATCTTTTAAACAACAACAAAATTATTTATCTTTCAACTGTAGAGTAGACTGGATCTCCCTGGGCCAATTCTGCTGAGATCCGGGATTGTCCCGGCCGGAATGTCTATATGAGTAACGTGGAGGACACTGACTCTGAGCCCAGTGAGAGGACTCAACTGATGTCGTACCACGCCGAGAGTTCACATAGTAGGGGGCGGGAAGAGCCGGACGGGGTGGAGGATGATAGTTCAGCCAGGAGAGGCAACACACGGCAACGGAGCACTGAAAATGGTTGGATTTTGGTAAGTTACTTTGTTGTGTGGGGGGTTGGGTAGGTCAGCATGGTTGGCAAGGTCCTGGTGCCAAGCCATTTCCCAGCTCTCCTTGCTGGGAAAATACCTCATGTCTCTCAAGTAGACTTATCTACCTAATATTCGAGTGAAATTTAGACAGTTTACCGTACGTCTGCAGGCACTCTGATTTGAGGCAAGGTGTCGTATGCTGTAAGCTAGATCACTCACCTCAAATGAGAATGCCTGCATCTGTAATCTGTGGGGGAACACTTGAAATACTTTGCTATGTTTTTGTCAGTTAGGCCTGTCATCCAGTTTAAAGATATAGCTCAAAGCTCCTGGAAATTATTGTACTTTGATGCATTTAACCTGCTCTTAGCAGTCCCCAGAACTGAAAGTTCAAAAAGGGTGGTTTATGGAGGTTTTGGTCCCAATGAGGTGTGGTTGTGGTTTGGAGTGCCAAGATGAAATATCACATGCGAAAGAAAGTTT
Organism: Hanleya hanleyi; assembly: GCA_036873755.1. NCBI lineage: Eukaryota > Metazoa > Mollusca > Polyplacophora > Lepidopleurida > Hanleyidae > Hanleya > Hanleya hanleyi. The sequence goes on from JAVTVY010034044.1 coordinate 15,793, forward strand.
TCAGTTCGCTTGTAACACATTATCTTGTCGTATGCTCTGAGCCATTCTCAGCCACTGGGTCACACATCTTGAAGAAATTCTCTTCTTTTGATATACATCCATGGATATTCTGGGCTGGAGATAGTGTTACACACCTGGAAGTAATGTTCCTTTGACACAATCCATCTAGGTAGTTTTACACACCTGGAGGTAATGTTCCTTTGATACAATCCATAACGGTAGTTTTACACTCCTTGATGTGGTGAAGTGTTGTTCCTGATGTATTCCATATACTGAGCTATTAAGGTACAGTGTTACACACATTGATGTAATGAAGTCCTGTTCCTTGCATTTAATCCATATACTGGACTACAGAGCGATACGCGCTTTGATCATGTTGATGTGATGAAGTAAATGCCCCAGTATAATCCATAGATGGAACTATGTACCGGTACCTGTAGTGTATAAACGCACCTTGAAGTAATTTACCTGTGATAAAATCATTTATACAGAGTAATGCCCCTTTCTGTATAATCTGTATTCTGTATATTGGGCAATTAGGTTGTATTTGTAGTAATTCATACACAGGGACATAGGGTAGTGTTGGTTACAAACCATGTCATAATGAAGGTATGTGACTTTGTCTCTTTGATGTAATCCATATACTGGGCTAACGTAGTGTTACACACCTTGATGTATAATGAAGTTCTGTGCCTTCATGTAATCCACAGACTGCAGAGTTTAGGAACATTACACACCTTGATGTATGAAGTTATGTCCATTTGATTTAATCCATGAATTGAACTATGGTGATGTTACACACATTGAAGTATAAACAAGTTCCTTTGGAGATATGATAGCACTCCATTTCCAGCTAACAGTCTGCTACTACAGTCTGTCCTGAGTGGGGGCGAACACACGACCTTCGTGCCGAACCTCCCTATCCATTCGGCCACCGAATCACTCTACAAGAGACTGTGTTTAAAGTCTATTCATACTTCGCATACGCGCTTGTTTTACCTAGAAGAACTATGACGTCATCTGGTTTGTGTTTGATAGTTCCTGCTCTTCTCCCCTGCATACCGCTCTTCAGTGCCAGAGGGAGAATTGGGTATGCGGTAAAATCAGGAACCAAAATCTCACCCGTTTTAGTACTGAATAAGTAACAGACTGTTGTAGCAGTTTCTTACCCCATTTTCATATGCTTTCATACCTGGAGGAGGGTCCTTTGATGTGATCCATATATTGAGCAAAGGTAGTGTTAAGCACCTTGAAGTAGGAAACTGTATTCCTTTTATGTGATCCGTAGATTGAGATAAAGCACTGTTACCCACCTTGAAGTAATGAAGTTATGTCTCTTTGATGTATGTAATCCATTGAGGCCTCGTATAAGGTGGTGTTCTACACCTTGAAGTATCTCTTTAATTTAACAAAGACTGTATATACATGGTAGTGTGACTAACGAAGTACAAAGGGTTGATATGATTTAAGTGTGTACTCGAGAGATGACTTGGGGACCCTATATGCTAGCGTGAGAGAATTTATATAGCAGTCTATAATTGACAGTGGGTACTATTAACTTTCGCTTACAGTCGCTGTAAATTCACCATGTCGAGATGATATCCATTTAGCGGTGGCTCGGAGGGCATGGTGGCCCCCCTTTAAACACCTAAAATGGGTCAGGAGGATAGATAAATGTATTAGGAAGATATCTAGACCACTCCAAAAGAAAGACAGATTCCTGGATGGATAGGACCAACAAATATAGTCGGTGTAAATTGACCAAAACGAGATAATATCCATTTAGCGCTGGCTAATTTCAGCGTCGACCCCACCCGACTCCGCTGGAAGATCCCCCTTGTACAGTCACTATGCTATAATTTTGATGAATGCGTCCTATGCTGAACTGATATTAAGAATGGCTTCTGCAGATACCATGTCGGCTGTAACACATGGTTAGAGCATAATATTAAATGGAAAATTTGTTAAAAACTTGAAGCACATCAGCGGCAAAAACAAAGCCTCCTTGAACAACCCATCTTTATACAGGAAATTCTTAACTCGGAAAATACCATTCTCTCTCAAAAGAAAACAATTTACGCGAGGAAGGCCTTTTTTATTAAGCTAATTTTGTTAGGTAGGGGCCTACTTAGATTCAATAATTGTCACAAAATTTCTTTGATTATATCTTATTGCAACCATGTTTGTTCCTCTGACATGCTTGAGATATGTACATGTACATGTATGTAAAACACACTTTCATTTGAGTCCAGACATTCCACCATTCATGTGAACAAATTGTACTCAACATGGAATAATTAAATTCACACTACCCATTTATACAGTATCAGTACTATGTTACTATCTGTAGCAGTTGAAACCCAGTAAAACTTAAACAATTAAAACCAGTAAAGAAATTTGTCTGTTGAATAACAGAAAATATGGTATGGAGATTTGAATGAGTAAACTATTAAACAACTTACATGATATCAACAAAATGTCCCAACACAAGCTGATAAATTCCTTGGGTGGCTTGCAGGATGGCTTTGTTTCACCCTCAGTAAACTTTATCATTGTTGCTCACAGGCTAATCTGAAGGATGATACCACATCTTTTTTTGTTCTGCTGGGTTATTGCACCAGGCTGACTTAATTGGTTGATGTAGGATAATTCACCATCAATGGCAATTTGACCGAAATTTGATTTGGTCTGTGATGAAATGTTTGGATGTGAAATAGGATACACGTTAAAGGCCACAGTTTACATATAACAATATACTTACTTGTGTGTATTAAGAATGGCAAGTTGGTAAAGCAGTGTAGATAAATGCACTAACAAATGATGGAAAATTAGCATTTCCTATTTCATTATCCCATCACGTTTTGTACTGTGTTATATACAATGTATACAGTGAAACATACAGCCAAGGGTTCCCAATGGGCATGACAGTGCACTCGCTGAGCTATCAATAAATAATAATAAAAATAATTATAAATCAAATTTTCATCAGAATTCGGTCTGCTCAGAACTTGTTGGTAACAATGCCCTAATGCATGTTCATGCCAAAAATAAAGGTTCTAATGTCAATGGTTCTCCTTATTTTGCCGACGAAAGGATTCGGATGGACTGACTGACTGACTCATTACCGGACAATTTGCGATCTGTAGCCTACTTCGTAGGAACATGTATTTTATGGATAACAACCACATGAGCAGTGTGACTCACGTCACAGGACCTACGAAGTAGAGTAGGCATTAGGACTCGATCGTATTTTCATTGAGATATGATGTGACCCTCCCCTACGGTACGTTTCATCATAATATGGTACATGTACAACCTTCCATAACAGCCACAGGTTCTCTTTATAACATGCGTTTTGTGAGATTGAGCAAGATTATATTCTGGGTATTTATATATTTACATCGATGTGTTCGTGCCACAAAAAATGAAAGTATATTGGTGAATGTTCTGGTCATTTAGTGATCCGGCCCTGGTACATCAAGCAGTTGAATAGACTCGGAGTTAAACGTCTATAAATAGTTCGCTCAGCTGTATTGAGGTCGCTGTCCTCAGATCTGCGGTTGAATCCAACAGCGAGAGAGCACCAGGCATGCCAGGGCTGTTCCCAAATTCCATGGTGTCATGTTTCCCTCGCTTAAATGATCGGACTTTTCTCCGTATGATCTATAACAATATACTGAAGTGTTAATTATAAATCTAATTTTAATCAGAATTATTTCAGATCAGAACTTGCTGGTAACAATGCCCTAATGCTCGTTCATGCCAAAAATCAAGGTTCTAATGTCAACGGTTCTCCTTATTTTGCCGACGAAAGGATTCGGATGGACTGCCTGACTGACTGACTCACTCATTACCGGACAATTTGCGATCTGTAGCCTACTTCGTAGGAACATGTAAATAACCAAAATTAACAACAAAAAATATCTGAAAATCTTTCTTATATTTCTGTGTAGCCTACATTCATCTCAAAACTCTTAATTTAGCCTTTTGTCATCATCTCTAACCAAGATTCATCTGACAGAGCCATATCATAACTGAATATGGGTTAGGCATAACTATAAAGCGGGTCGACTCGTAATATTTAGGAGTGCCTAATCATATTCGTGATCTCGTGACCTCTCCGAGTATACCCATAATTTAGTCAATTAGAAGCCATGCAATATGTCATATTTCATCTCCTTTGATCTTCTTTGTAAGGATCTGTGATTGTTTTGTGATTGTCATTCCCCCAATGGTATCAAAGAGATTGTCCTGCAACCAAGTGTGTGAGCACTCGTAATAAACTCAGCTTGTTTCTGGACATGGCGAAACATGCTGCAATGCTGTCCGTTCAGCGCGTGTTACTTTGAACAGACAGTCCCTTCAATAGTCGCACAGTGTGCGCTAGCATGTAGGAGTAGTACAGAGTATGCAGACTTACATATGGAGGTCTTTGAAAGCTATCTGCAGAGGTGAACAAAAAAGTTGAATAGTACTGAAATGTCAATTACTGAAATGTCGTACTCTCCACTTTGTTCCAAAATGTCACCTGCCGAAATGTCGTTCTGTTTTGTTATAGCTTTGAGTCATATCAATTTGGTCTTGTATTTGGGAAGAAGAGCAGAATGGTCTGAGATTATTTTTCATTCATTACAGAGTTCATTCCTGGGGGGTAATACATGTAAGAATATTGAAGGTCCGTCCATGGTCAAACTTATCCGGATGATATCTTGGCTACTATTTTATCAACAACTTCAAACTTCCATTGCTTAGCACCGTCCTTGTAGATGTGCACTATCAGGGTTTTACCCCTCGGCTATTTTGGCCTCGGGGTATTGTCGTTGCCATGTACGTCCGTCCATCCGTACGTCCGTTAACGCATTTTAGGCAAAACCGCTTGAGATACAACCACCAAATTTTCAACACTTATTTATCTAGTGCTAAGTCAGACGCCTTAGTTGACAGTGGCTTCCCTCGGCCCATATTTCACAGAGTTCTGCCCTTTTACTGATATATTAATTTCTATTTCTGTCCTATATGCCTGAATGTAACCAACTATATCTGCAGAACTGTGTTCGGTATAGCTACTATATTTTGGAAACTTATTTATATTGTTGTATTCTACAAGCCAACAAAGGATTACTCGCCTCGTCTTATGGAGTTGAGCCTCTTTCGGATGTAATGATCTCCAATTTTGTTATCTGTAGCTGAATGTACAAGTTAAATCTGCAGATCCATGTTCGGTACAGCTTATTCGTCTCGGTTCTTATTTTACAGAGTGCTAAGTCAGACGCCTATCGAAAGTGGCTCCCCTCGACCCATATTTTACAGAGTTATGCCCCTTTACAGATATATAATTTTTCTATTTCTGTCCTATATGCCTGAATATAACCAACTACCGGTATATCTTGATCATCCCACATAGAACTATCTCTTCCTCAATTCACACTACACATGGGTCTCAATCACTTGGGGAAAGCCGAGGGGTTTTGATTAGATCAATCTCCTGTTTTTTGTCTGTTTCAATCACTTCTCCTGGAGTTATGGCCCATTATCATCAACATTAATATATGCTTGTCCGGCCCATATCTAGATTACTATTTGATGGACAACTTCATAAAATGAAAGATGCGTAATACCTTGGAGATGTGCACAGTCAGGGGTTTTGGGTTTTTTTACCCCTTTCAGTGATTTTTCAGTGGAATGGGCCTTTAATTTATGCTGTGGTACATTGATGTCTGCGCAGTTTCTCCCTTTTTAATTGGCAAACAAGTTAAAAACTCACATAACACTTTTTGACAATTTCAAAACTTGCGCAGATTATGCTTAGTACATTGTAGATGTGCACTTTCATTTTTATATGCCCGCCAAAAGGCGGATGTATTATGTGATAGCGGTTTCCGTCCGTCTGTCTGTTTCTCGTGTCCGGTCTATATCTGGGACAGTTTTCTATCTACAGTTTCAATTTTTGGTGAGTGGATACCCTACGGGGAGACCATGTGTCGCGTACCAAAATGAAGGTTGAGGTCAGAGGTCATGTCACAGAAAATCACTGAAGTGTTCGTGTCCGGTCTATAGCTGTGAACTTTTTCCATCCAGTTGCAATTTTTTGTGAGTGAATACGCTAGGTGAAGACGATGTGTCGCATACCAAAATTGAGGTGGAGGTCACCGGTCAAAGGTCACTGTGACCCCAAAATCTGGAAATTATCAAAAATAACATTTTTATTTTTTTACATAGATACAGTAGGGGGACACGATGTGTCACATACCAAAATATAGGTCAACGTCAGAGGTCAAGGTCACTGTGACCCCAAAATCATGAAATTGTTAAAAATCATGATTTTTGTGTCCGTTGAGAAATTATGGGGAGACGGCTTGTCACATGTACCAAAATTTAGGTCAAGGTCAATAGTCAAGGTCACTGTGACCCCAGAATCAAGGTCAAATGTCAGTGTGACCGAAAAATCAGGAAATCATTAAAAATTACCAATTTTTTGTAAGTGGATTCAATAGGGGGAAATTTAGTGTCGCATACCGAAAATTAGGTCAAGGTCAAAGGTCACTGTGACCCAATATCAAGAAATCTTTAAAAGGTTACTCTTTTTTTGTCAATAGATACATTAGGGGGACATGATGTGTCGTACCAAATGTAGGCCGAATGTCGAGGTCACTGTGATTCATAAAAATCATGATTTTCTTGTGTCCATTGATACATTGAGGGAAGACGATATGTCGTGTACCAAAATTTAGGTCAAGGTCACTGTTACCCCAAAATCAGGGAATCGGTAAAAGTAACTTTTTTCTGCCAGTAGATACATTAGAGGGACATGTGTTACATACCAAAATGTAGGTCAAAGGTCAAGGTCACTGTGACCCCAAAATCAAGAAATCATTAAAAGTTACATTTTCATATGCCTGTCGAAGACAAGGTTGTGTAATGCGATGTTGTGTTCTGCCTATTCATCCATTAACATTTGTTGTCCATGCGATATCTCTAGTTTCAAGGTATGGATTGGTACCAAACTTTGAGTATACCTTACTCTCATGGCAAAGAGGAGTCATACATTTTGAGATCAATTTGTCAAAGGTCAAGGTCACAGTCCCACAAAACTGAATCAAGTTTAGCTGACTATATGTGTAAGGTTGGAATATTCAGAGTTCTCTCCCCTATATGTATATGGCATTTGTCCTGTGGAGTCTCCCATGTTTGAAACAGCTACATTTAGTTAAACTGTTGTGAAATAAAAACCATACATTTACCAATTTAGTTGGGAGAGTGGTCCTTTATGAACTTCATACCTGTTTAATTAACTCGAGAACAAAGGTTTACTTCATCACTTTCTTCTTCCTTCATGAAAAATTCTGTCACCTGAAAGGAATCCTTTTGCAGAAAAACTACTATTTTCTTGTGTTTGACTATTATGGATTTCAGTGTGGGATAAGTTAGCTCTCGGCTCTTGTTTCAAGGTCAACTAGTTACTAAGAGTTAAGCCCATTTTAGTTTATCAGTCAATATAAGATGTGATATATGTTACATTCTCAGAAGCACAAAATTGTAGACCTTTCTCTGGATTGCTTGAAATCAAGGCTATTAAACAACCTTGAAATTTGGACCAATGTAATTCCAGATATATACGGGTGTATATTGAAGCCCCTTTGGGCTCTTTTTTGTTACCCCTCGGCCAAAATGTCGTCATGTACGTCCGTCCGTCTGTCCGTCACACCTTTCTCTTTACCAAGATATCTTTGGAATGACTTACCCCAGGCACACCAAACTTGCAGTGCACATCCATATGCTCGTGACCCAGAACCCTATTGAATCTGGACCCGATTGGTTGGAAACTTTGGCGGCCATCTTTAATTTATGCGAAACCATCACAGCTTTCTCGTTACCAAGATATCTTTAGAACGACTTACCCTAGGCACACCAAACTTGCACTGCACATCCATATGCTCATGACCTGGAACCCTATTGAATCTGGACCTGATTGGTTGGAAACTTTGGCAACCATATTTAATTTATGTGAAACCAATAATCTTGTGTATCTCGGGTACCATTTCACTGTTCAGTGTGAAACTTGGTATAGATCATCGATGTATCAAGAAACTTCAAAGGAATGACCAAACCAGTTTCCCTGATTCGGCTGCAACCTTGGCGGCCATCTTTAATTTATGCAAAATCTTTAATGATATATATCTCTGATACCATTCAAGTGTTCTATACGAAACTTGGTATACAGCATCGATGTATCAAGAGACCTGCATTGAATAACCACATCAGTTCCTCTGAGTGGCGGAAAGGATGGACGGCCATCTTTAATTTATGCTAAATCATTAATGATCTCTATCTCTGATATCGTTAAAGTGCTCGATGTAAAATTTGGTATACATCATCGATGCATCAATAGACTTGCGATAAATGACCTCGGGGTATTGTCGTCGCCATGTACGTCCGTCCGTACGTCCGTCCGTCCGTTACCGCATTTTAGGCAAAACCTCTTGAGACACACCCACCAAATTTTCAACACTTATTTATCTAGTGCTAAACCAGACGCCTATCGAAAGTGGCTCCCCTCGGCCCATATTTTACAGAGTTCTGCCCCTTTACAGAAAAATTCATTTCTATTTCTGTCCTATATGCCTGAATGTAACCAGCTATATCTGCAGAACTGTGTTCGGTATAGCTACTATATTTTAGAAACTTATTTATATTGTTGTATTCTACAAGCCAACAAAGGATTACTCGCCTCAGCTTATGGAGTTATGCCCCTTTCTGATGTAATAATCTCCGATTTTGTTATTTGTAGCTGAATGTACATGTTATTTCTGCAGATCCGTGTTAGGTACAGCTTATTCGTCTCGGTTCTTATTTAAGTCAGACGCCTATCGAAAGTGGCTCCTCTCGGCCCATATTTTACAGAGTTATGCCCCTTTACAGATATATTAATTTTTATTTCTGTCCTATATGCCTGAATGTAACCAGTTATATCTGCAGAACTGTGTTCGGTATTGCTACTATATTTTGGAAACTTATTTATATTGTTGTATTCTACAAGCCAACAAAGGAATACTCGCCTCGGCTTATGGAATTATGCCCCTTTTGGATGTAATAATCTCCGATTTTGTTATCTGTAGTTGAATGTACAAGTTATATCTGCAGATCCGTGTTCGGTACAGCTTATTCGTCTCAGTTCTTATTTTACAGTAGTGCTAAGTCAGATGCCTATCAAAAGTGGCTCCCCTTGGCCCATACTTTACAGAGTTATGTCCCTTTACTGATATATTAATTTCTATTTCTGTCCTATATGCCTGAATGTAACCAACTATATCTGCGAAACTATGTTCGGTATACATGTAGCTACTATATTTTGGAAACTTATTTATATTGTTGTATTCTACAAGCCAACAAAGGATTACTCGCCTCGGCTTATGGAGTTATGCCCCTTTCGGATGTAATAATCTTCGATTTTGTTATCTGTAGCTGAATGTACAAGCTATACCTGTAGATCTGTGTTCGGTACAGCTTATTTGTCTCGGTTCTTATTTTACAGAGTGCTAAGTCAGACGCCTATCGAAAGTGGCTTCCCTTGACCCATATTTTACAGAGTTATACCCCTTTACAGATATATAATTTTTCCATTTCTGTCCTATATGCCTGAATGTAACTAAGTACCAGTATATCTTGATCATCCCACATAGAACTATCTCTTCCCCAATTCACACTACACATGGGTCTTAATCACTTGAGGAAAGCCGAGGGGTTTTGATTAGATCAATCTCATGTTTCTGATTGGGCGGAAACCTTGGTGGCCATCTTTAATTTATGCAAAATCTTTATAATGATGTATATCTTTGATACCATTCCAGTGTTCTATATGAAACTTGGTATACAGCATCGATGTATCAAGAGACTTGCAATGAATATAACCTCATCAGTTCCTCTGAGTGGAGGGAAGGATGGGCGGCCATCTTTAATTTTCAAAATCATTAATGATCTCTATCTCTGTCATTGATGCATCAAGAGACTTACATAATGAATACCAGTTTCTCTGATTGGACGGAAACCTTAGAGGCCATTTCTAATTGCAAAATTTTTCAGAATCTGTATATTTGTCACTTGACTGCTTGGTGTTCCTAAAATCTTGGTTCATATTGAATACATTATGAATGGCTGGCGCCCAGAGCCGAGGGGTTTTCAGATGCGCAGCTTCGTATTTTTTTTGCCCTTTTTGGAGGAGGCGGGGGCATACTGTGTATCCAAATAATGGTCTGTCCTGCTTTTTAGAGTAACGGTTCGCCAGGGTGAGCAGGTTGCTACAGTGGAAGCTTGCAGACATTGACTTTAATACCTGTTGATCATACATGTATTGGAGCTAAGACCATGCTGTGCAGGCGATTGTTCAGACTTGGTTTGTGATGTAGGCAGAATGAGTCCTGAACAACTGTAAATAAGGAGACCTGTGTATGCTATGGGATGAGAGCAGGGGTACAAGAGTATTGATCGTAGTGTACCGGGCCTGCCAGGTGTGATGTGGGGACAGACAAATACTCTGCTCCAATTCTATCACTGATGGATAATATTAAGCGTATTTATTGGCAGCAAACACGAGGCCTGTTAAATACACCCTTAGTTTCCAGCTGACACAGTGATCTCTGAAGTGCTCAAGTATGGACAATAAGGAATTGTGACTTTAGTTCCTTGTACGGTACCTGCAATATCAGTAATGAGCCCTTGTAAATTCTCATCCATATACCTGCCATATTGAGTGGGTAGATTGGTGGTAGAGTAATTGCCCAGGTTGAGTCCAGCATGCAGAGTTTGGGCGAGGACTGTTTCCCCAGGCTGTTCTCCAGTACAGAGCCCTATGACCGTTTATCTCATTCCCGCATGCCAAGACAAAGAGAGGGCAGTACGGAGGCCAGCTCTCTCCAACACAACGTCCAACCCAACACACGGCCCAACACCGAACCGGCCATGGAGATGGTGAGATGGTCTCTCAACTAAACACAATGTTGAAGATAACATGGTTATTCTGTTGTAAACACTGTGTTGAAGTTATGGTTATTCGCTACTAGATTTCAGGTTAATGGTTTTAAGCACATGTACTTACAGCTTCCTCATTTTAATAATGAATATATGTTTATTGACTGTTGACATTGAAGCATTATTGAGTATGTGGATTACTAATTGTTGTTCCTTCAAAGATATTAACTTAAGGAGACCAAGCTTTGTGAGTTTCATTTCTCATTTAATGGATATATGTTTTATTGATTGTTGACATTGAAGCATTATTGAATATGTGTTCCTTCAAAGATATTAAGGAGACCAATCTTTGTGAGTCTCAGAGTATTTCTACTGCTTCTCTACTGAGATCAGCATATGTGATGTCTTTGGATATAATAGCCAGGTTATCCATGTGCATAAGCTGAACACTTTGAGCTGGATGATTAGACAGGGGTCCATAGTGAGTAATGTAAGGGATATCATTATAATAATGATCTAATTCAGTCCATCATGTAATTAGAACGCGATGTTAAACCTTAATTCTCTCTCTCTCTCCATCATGTAATTATCCCTGGTAGATGAGAATGAGAAGTTATATACATGTATGCATGTATATGTAGTCTGTGAAGATTTGTGAACACTGTATAATGTGTTCTTTGTGTCTTTGTCCTTTTCTTCTCAGACTTTTTCTCACAACCTTGAACACATATATACTAAACTTGTCCTGTATAACTAGTACGGTTTTGATAACAGATATTCATATGTATGTGCAATTAATACTATCTATATTAGACATAAATTATCATGATATGTACACATGACAAGTCACATGTACATTACTTTCTCCCTGCTTATACAGATCCTATCTTTAAAAAATGGGGCAGGGTGCAAGTCTGTTGAAAAGGGACAATTTTTGCATGGACGAGGAATAAAAGGGCATGTTGCGTACCGTACTGTGATTTGCGGTATCTTCAGATGCATGTATTATTCATATCCGTTTCATCACATGCATTGAAAGAATGGATTGAAAGGATGATACAGAGCAATCTGTTTTTAAAACAATTGACACACCACTTTCTTATTGAGCATCCCTTGTGTAGTGGGTTACTCCACAATTTAATCAGAATCCAGACAAATCCATGCACTTCTACACTTCAGGAATCTACAATAATCCAAATTTATTATTCTTATACATTTTGCTCAAATTAGTGGAATCAAAAATTTGTCAATCCCATGATTTCAATTTGATGGAAGATTGTTGTGGAAAAATAAGTCCTGCACGGAAATTCAACTTAATTTAAAGTAATGTATTGTCACTTATGCTATTTAAGAAAAACTCAAGATACATGTCCCTTTGACAACAATTTATTATACATAGCATTTCTGCACTTGTATCCTAATGTACAGGCCACTTTAGGTACCAGTCGTTCACTAAAATCCTGTATTTTACCCAAGTGTGGCTGTTCCTGTCCTTGCCATCATCAGGGATCATTTTTCGTTAAATTTCACGGGAATCTGAACAGATTCTTGTGATTCCAATCCCGAGAATCCAAGGAAATCTGAATGGATAGCTTTCATGCAAATAATAAACTCAAATTTTGGAAGAATCCATTGGATTTCCGTGAATTCCTCTTATGGGAATATTACCAATTCCCAGATTCCTGTCAAAAAACAGGCCCTGCCCCTGCATCATGGCCATACTATCAACTAGAAAAATGACACTGAACATCTTATTGAGATTCCATATTTTGTCTGATTTTTCCAAAATAGTTTCCACTTTCTATCCTATATGTTTAATATTGCTAGTGCAGATGTACATTGTATAATTCCGATAATTACAGGTGGAGTCCTTGTTAATTTCAGGCTGACCGTGCAGGTGCTACAGGACAGCAGAGGGTGGAAAGTAGGCGGTCTCTGGGAACAGAGTCTGTTCGTAGTTCCGATGATGACCCTGACGAGACACTGCTATACGGGGCCAAACATGTCATCATGTTATTTGTGCCAGTCACTTTGTGTATGGTCGTCGTTGTGGCAACCATCAGTTCTGTTAACTTCTACACAACAAGATCAGGATATCTGTAAGTGCAGTTGCTTTCACTCCTTGGCTAAAGTCGGTGTTGGGGTATTGTCGTCATCATGTATGTCTGTCGTTCCACCTATCCGTCTCTCGTTTATATCATATCTGAAGAATGACAATCTTGTATCACAAATACATATATGGTCGCAGAGGCCTTTTGAAATTCCGTGGAATAAAATTTTGCCAGGTCAAATTATGTCAACTTCTCACACATTTTGCGCATTACGACCATATCTCAAGAATGATAAGATCTAGGCTCATTATTACTTATTCACATCTGGCCATGGGCTACTACTAAAATTGGCTTTGGTATTGTCTTCATGTACACAGGTCCATCTGTCTATTTTCTCTCTGACTATTCCTCAGATCACTAAACTTGACCGATTTGTTATCAATTGCTTTTTTATCATCATCTCTGAAGAATGAATAGACCAAGGCTCAATGAACTTGCACTAGACACACATCTATGGGGTACTACTAAAATTGACTTTGGATTATTATCATCATGTATGATGTATATATCCATCTGTTACCTAGGGGGCATCAGTACCACTTTGATCACACATTCATCATCAACTGTTTGGATGCTTATGGAAAAGCATTATCACCAACTATTTATTGTCACCAATTGATTGTTTCTGAAACAAGGCACTATTTAAAAGAAAAAATGATCAAGAGGTTCTCAGTGATTTGCATGGTTCATATTTCTCTTGTGTCAACTCAAGACTCGTTGAACTAACAAAATACAATGTAGGCCTTCATGTACTTTTAATATGAATATTTCGAAACTATTGTTACTGGAATTTTTTAACTTTGTATTGTACGAATATTGATTCTAATAATGACAAATCTGCTTCTTTTGGTTCATTGACATGTAATTTTGACGCCAGTAGATATGTTTAGTTGATATGTCCAACTGAATGTAGATATCGCATCTCTTATCATGCTTATTGCTTCCTTGTTTGTGGTGGTCACATCAAACACCTCACTCCACCCCCTCCCCCCGTTATAAAGTCATCCCTGTTATAAAGTCATATGCCAGCTACAGTTCAGATCAGCTTAATCTTCCAATTAGTGAACAACATTTACGCACCGATAGCGCGCCAACGTGCTGGCCTAATCACCAAGATTTATTACACCCCCCATGATGTGACCCTTGCCGCCACGCGCCGGTAGAATCTAGTCCGGTCAAACCACTGAACCATTGTGAGCATGTCGGCGGTAAACAAAGACTTTCGCTGGCGCGCTTGCCGGGATTGAGTGCGCTAACAGCCGTCACCGCTTAAAACTGAATTGTTTTCAAAGAGTTCCCCTCTAGCGCTGTACGGCAAGAACACAATCTATTCTACAGTTTAAATTACTGGCTAAGTAATTAAAAAAATATATAGAAGATTTGACTTCTTCAATAAGAATGCTGTAAATGATTATCTATAATTTTTTGTTTGCGCTCCAAGGAAACTCGGCCGTCTTGTGAACATTCGGTTGAGACTACGAATAATTTTCATTAACAAAAAGTTTCGCCAAAGATAGCTTAAAGTATGCCTAAATATATTATCAGAATTCATGAAACGTTGGTGTGTGCAAATTGCGAAGGCCGCCTCCTCTTTCAGAACGGCCAGTAAAACGGTTGAACGTAACATTTCAAATGAATACAGCTTCGTATAAAATCAGACACACGGGCGAGTCGAGGTCATAATCGGGGCAACATGCAGTGCTCGGTCAGACTAGTTGTCTCTTTGGCTTGTCTTGTTACAACCGCCTAACCAAAATATACACAGAAACTCAAAAGATCAATTAGCCCCTAACAGAGAATGACAAATACTTGTATATGCTCTTTATTCGTTACCGCCCGACTGTTAAAGGTTGCACACGAAATCATATATAACTTCCGATGAGGAAATAAGAATTAACAACTATTTATGGCCCACACATCCATCGTTCCAGCTAAATAACAAAAACGAAACAATAACAAGAGATTTCTACCTAAACAATAAGTTAATGCCAATTCATTTCTTTTCAAACGAGACACAGACGCGCATTTTGTTGGACGAAAGCGGGATATCGCTTTACCCCGTCAGAGAGAGAATGCACTGTTATGTTTATATTCTCCACTTGTTTACGCCAAACTTAACGAAATGATTAATCTTTACAGTGTTGTTTTCTTGCTGACAATATAACATCCGTTATACTGTTCGACAGGAAGTATACATTAACACATATGAAATGTAGGTCTTGATATCGGGGACGGAGGGAGGGACTTCAGCCATAAATAATGTGGGTCCACTGTTTGTTTTACCATTCTCACCTCGTCTCTCATTACAGAAATCACTCTACCTGGTCTTACTGAATATCTCACTTACTATCGGCAAAACATATTTTTCGTCGTGAATTTACACCAGGATTGCGCCGCAAGAAAACCCTGACGTCAACATGTCTCGTCGAAATTAATGTCAAAAATAAAGTTCACTCTGTCAGTTTAATCTCCCGCTATCAATGGTCCTTTGCAAATTAACCCGAAGATTAACACAACATAGCGGGATGTATTAACATTACAGCGGCAGGGCTAGAAAAAAAAACAACAAAATAATAACAGATTAATCCCAGACGGATTGTCCTCATACTAATTCGTTTCATCTATCATTTGATCAAAACGAATACGCCGCAGACTTTAAACGTGTACATTCATGTATTTGTGCATGAATAACCTGCGATGATATACGTACATGTAGGCTACTCAAGTGAAATCATATTGAACTGCCGTCGACTGTACTGTTTTCATAGTAATATGGATTATAACTTAAAGTGAAAGATTTTCCCATCAGTCGGTCTTCTTCCTGCCAAATCATACTGTCGGTTCAGTAAAATATAACTTCTGCACAGTAATATGTTGCAAGATTTCACACACGTGTTCTCATTTTCCCGCGAAAAGCCATGTGGGGTCAAACTGGTCGCGCGGGGCTATATTAAGCCTGTTCAGACAGCATCCAACACTTGTACCAAAGTTCGTCTGGATAGCTGGGTGGTGTGTAAACGCCAGATTTCATGGGGGTTGATCTATTTCACAGAGGAGTGAGTTCTGTTTTATTGGTGACAAATCCTCAGAAAGGGATTACCAGATTTCAATAAAATCAATCAACCGATTTCTAGTAAAAAGGTACAGGTATTACATAATTCGTTTCATCGGTTCTTGTCCCACTGATTAAATATTTATACACTGCATAATCCGGTAGTAAAATCCCGGGCATTTACTCTTGAATGGTCAAAATTAACACAATTTGCAAGAAATTTTGAATATATAAAAACGAATGACTTGAACTTGCGCATCTGTATGAGAAGCGGCCGTAAGATGAAACTTTCAATAAACAAATACCTATTCTTTAATACCAGAAAAGCTATTCCGTGAGACGCGCAAGTCTGGGTCAACTTTGAAAGCAGGTGTCCGACGAAGCACAAATTACAATCCATTTTGCAAGCAGTGTTTATGATTAAAATAAATCTTAAATCTATTTCCTTTTACAAATTTTTAGATGGAATGCAAATACGCTTGATCGAGGTCCACGTGTTCGCCGGTAACACAAATCCATATACCTGATGTTATTTAATAGGTATGAATTACAGGTAGACATTCTGTGCAAACAGTTAGCTTCGTGCCGATTAACGCCATTGTCTGACCGTGCTGATAGCGCGCGGCCTGTGTTCAATCATGTCGACGGACTACATTCAACAGAGTTAGAACAATGGCCAGCCGATAATCATGGGCATTGGCGCGCTATACCTTTGTGTTGGCGCACTTCGTTTGCGCGCCGTTGGTGCGCTAACACTAACCTTTCAGCTGGTCTGAAGTGTAGGTGATCTGATGTCACAAACTACTGTCAAGCAAGGGAAGAAAAGTGATGATTTTCCATCTCTGAATTTGACCAGGCTGAGCTTACCAACACTGACTTGTCAGCAGATGAAATGCCATGAAAAAAATGTATATAGATATACCGATATTGCTATCACTGTTTAAAAGTTCTAGAGGAATCATTTTGCATTTCACCTTGAATATCATAGGTAGAAGTTCAGAAGGCCAGTTGCTAGTATTGATGATATTGATAACAGGGTTTCTGTTAGGGTCATTTTGGGTCTGTTCCCTTCTTCTCGCTGAATCAAAAAGTTTTTTGCGTGTTAAAGAGTCAATGGTCATTAAAAGTCTAAATATAGACATTATCAAGATGAATGATAATACAGCCATTCTGTCTGTTTATACTATCTTTGACATGTGAGACTGGCAGACAAGCCGTGTGGTCTCGTTTCTCCGTAACAACTACACGTGATAATACTGGAGAAGCTGACTACATGTAGCTGAATGTCCTTGAGATTTTCCACTTCCCCAGCCATCTACATTTTGGTACTTCTCAGACATGCAATGGGACTGAAAGTAAAAGCTCTAATGGACCAAGTAAACAATTTTCATCACCTGTAGATCACCTGAGACTAATTTTATTTGCCAGGCTGTTTTTTAGCTCCCGTTATCTATTCTCTCCCGTGTGAATTCTACGACATCCGTGTGGCAGTTGCTAGCTGAGCTGACATGCAGATGTGGCCTTGTCAAAGATTTATGCTTCAAATTATAACGGTTTTCAGAACTAGAAACGGATTTTACGTCGGTTGAACTTCAATAAATAACGTTTCCCGATGCTCTCTCATGACATTGATTTAAAAATAATCTTCCAACACTGAGAAAGGGGTGCCCATTTCAGACTCTCCCTCCTTCAATCACTATATGCTCCCTCAGACTTGGCTATTTTTCCCCAATCACGTATCAAGCGAACCTTCATTTTTTGTTTCTGTTGACCGAAACCCTGGATAAGAACCCATTGGAAATAAACCATTTTTCAATAAAAATGTCAGAAAACATCTACTCAATGGAAAGGTAATTACTGTTTGTGTGTTTTTATGATTGTATTGAAGGGGAGTAGAAACTAAGTGGTCAACACATTAATTTCCATGCTCATTATTATTGACTTTATGTTTTGTATTCCAGTATCTACACTCCTTTCCATGAGGAAACGACAGACAAAGGAACCAAAGCCTGGCAGTCCTTCGCTAATGCCTTCATCTTGTTAGGAGTCATTGCTGTTATGACCATATTCCTGTTAGTTCTCTATAAATACAGATGTTATAAAGTAAGTCGCCTCAGCGGACTCATAAGGGGCTCGTTGCTGTTATGACCATATTCCTGTTAGTTCACTATAAATACAGATGTTATAAAGTAAGTCGCCTCAGCAGACTCATTAGGGGCTCGTTGCTGTTATGACCATATTCCTGTTAGTTCGCTATAAATACAGATGTTATAAAGTAAGTCGCCTCAGCAGACTCATTAGGGGCTCGTTGCTGTTATGACCATATTCCTGTTAGTTCGCTATAAATACAGATGTTATAAAGTAAGTCGCCTCAGCAGATTCATTAGGGGCTCGTTGCTGTTATGACCATATTCCTGTTAGTTCGCTATAAATACAGATGTTATAAAGTAAGTCATCTCAATAATATGTCCTGCACAATGGATTTGAAGTAAATCTAGAATTTATCAGTCGTACAAGAAACCCCGAGCAGTACAAGATCTCTATATCAAATTAGCAACAAGCCTTCACTATGTAGTTTCTCATCACAGGGCTAAGTAGAACTGTTTTGTCAGAGATTTTTTTGAAAATTTAAAATTAAATTTTTTTAAATTTTAAAATTTAAATTTTTTTAGATTTTAAAATTTTAATTTTTTTTTAACATCTTGGAAACACTAAATTATTATATAGCTCACTATAATACTCATACATGGTCATATTTTAAAGCGCGAGCCCGTGTTTGCCAAGCATGGAAAATTACACTATATAGTATATACCCTATACATAGACCAGGTTAATAACATGGCCTCGAAAATGACGCTGAGAGGAAAAACCACCTTCTTTTAGATCGGTCTAGCGATCGAACCAGCGTACGAAATGTGCCAAAGTTGTATGCCATTGAACGAGGACATCCTATAGCTTATGTCGACGTGTCATTATCCCAACAACTGTTACTAATTATCACTGTACACCCAGATGAAGTCCGATGTTACGCTAAATTTTCTTTAGTCGGACAAGATCGTGGCCAGAAATTGTCAGTGTAAACCTCACTGAACAGGCAGTTTTGGCCAGTCGTCTCTTCCATCACCGCATAAATTGGTCTGTTTTTTTTTAAGCAGGGGGTCAATACATAACGTACCTGTGCTGACATTACTCCATGACATCGCCCTATGATAAATCCATGCGTTTTTTCTTGTATACTCCTTTTCGCGGTAACAAATTTACAACAACAACCCCATGTTAAACGCACTGCATTCTGGGATCGGAGAGATGATACTTTCACTTCCTGTGCCGCTAGAATACAAGAAAAAATGCATGGATTTACCATAGGGCGATGTCATGGAGTAATGTCAGCACAGGGACGTTATGTATTGACACGCTGCTTAAAAAAAACAGACCGATTTATGCGGTGATGGAAGAGACGACTGGCCAAAACTGCCTGTTCAGTGAGGTTTACACTGACAATTTCTGGCCACGATCTTGTCCGACTAAAGAAAATTTAGCGTAACATCGGACTTCATCTGGGTGTACAGTGATAATTAGTAACAGTTGTTGGGATAATGACACGTCGACATAAGCTATAGGATGTCCTCGTTCAATGGCAAACAACTTTGGCACATTTCGTGTGCTGGTTGGATCGCTAGACCGATCTAAAAGAAGGTGGTGTTTTCTCTCAGCGTCATTTTCGAGGATTTTCGAGGGCATGTTATTAGCCTGGTCTATGTATAGGGTATATATATATTACTTTATTTTCTGAGGGTAACAAATACAAGTATTTACTCTGTCAGTTGTGTAAACTGTTCTTCCCAGAGGTCCTCTAACAAACAATCAAACAATGTACATTAAATATATATATGAAAACAGTTCAACCAAATTCAAAGTATATATCAAACACATAATAATATATCTAACATCATGGCATCCAGTTAACTTATGCTTTTTGCCTGAAGAATTTTGATCAGTCGATGTTTGAAGGCTCCAGCCGAGGGAGACTCTCTTAGCTTCTTGTCCAGCGAATTCCATATTTTGGCTCCTGTGTAGCTCAAGCTTCTTGTCAGCATATTTGATTTTGGCTTGGGAACAAACAGATTATTATTTTCTGTTGATCTTAGATGCCTTGATGTTACCTCCCCAACATATCTGAACAAACTGTTCAGATAAGAAGGACAAAGATTGTGGATAATTTTATACATATAGTGTAATTTTCCATGCTTGGCAAACACCGGCTCGCGCTTTAAAATATGACCATGTATGAGTATTATAGTAAGCTATATAATAATTTAGTGTTTCCAAGATGTTAAAAAAAAATTAAAATTTTAAAATTTTAAAAAATTAAAATTTTAAAATTTAAAAAAAAAAAAAATTTAATTTTCAAAAAAATCTCTGACAAAACAGTGCTACTTAACCCTGTGTTTCTCAATATAAATTTGTGGAAACTTTCCAGGTAATTCTACTCGGGTTTCAGGGAGATGTTTTAAAATCAACACATAACGTGCAATGGTCAATAATTATAGCCTGTTTAAAAGGTACATTTTATTTAAATAATCATCACACATTTAATAACATGATACTTGAATTACCGTAATAAATTTCTTGTTTCATTTTTGTTTTCTTCCACAGTTTATCCACGGCTGGCTGATTGTATCCTCCCTGATGATTTTATTCCTGTTTGTTTACATGTATCTGGGGTAGGTCTTCTGTTTTATATAGGGTTATTCTATATCAAATCAACATTGGACATCATCGACTTTCTTGAAATTTGGCATGGAGGTTAGGCAGAATGAAAAACCTTTCAGTTTGGATCCCAAATTACACTTATCTGGGTAAACAACTTTCTGAAATACAGGCCATTGAAATTTGACCTAATGTCCATCACCTGCCCTTTACAACTGATGATATCTCTGTAGTGTAACTATGACACCTATTTGTAGGAACTTCATTCTTGCATCAACTGAAAGCTCGTAATTACCATATTTTTTATTCTGAAAACCTTTTACGAGGTCTGATAATGCGTTAACTTTTGTAAGCTTTGTTACCCTGTATCATTGATTATTGTTTTGGTTTAAACAGTATTAATTTTCATTGAAACGAGAAAGGATAGGCGAAGAAGAAGCTTATTAATGTTTACCTGTCTACCAATTTTGGCCAAAAAGTATTGGCTGTGTGGTGCATCCGTCTGTCTGTCCATCTTGCTTGGTAACACAATATTTCTTGAAGGATTATTGCCAGGCTTCCCAAATTCATATAACAAATGTAACTGATGATTGGTCAGAATCCTATTGAAGATGAGTGACCTTGACCTATTTTATCAAGGTCAAATTCTAGTATTGGTGATATCTTTTTGAAGGATTACATCTAGATGATCTAGGCTCTGCAAATCCATACTATATATGTAACTGGTGATTGTCTAGAAACCTATTCAAGTTGACTAACCTTGATCTGATTGACCAAGGTCATATTCTAGATAATACGATATGTTTTTAAACTGTTATAGCTTTCAAAATTCATATTGCCATACTCATGATGGGCTGGAAGTATATCCACATTGACTGATCATTACCTAATTTTTCTAGACCAACTTAAATTTTTATGATATTTTATGAAGGTTCAAAGCTAGACTCTAAAAATTTGTCTCAATTTATTGAATCACTGTTTGCATTTCTGCTGTCAAAGGTATGGGATGGCATATGTTGAATCCCATAAGGCTCATGTTGCAAATTTTGGGATGGGTGCCATATAAGTTCTTGAGTATGAGCTTGAAATTTGCTGAATATGATGGCAGGGATTACAGATTGCACCTAACCCATCAGATTTAACAAATTTCATTTTTTTTTAGCTTTTACTTGAAAACTTTTCAGAAATTGTTGTTGCATAGCAGGTTACTTCTGACCTACATTTCTTGGCTTTTGACCTACTTGAGAACTGTACATTACCAGAGGTCGAGAATATGAAAAATCCGCCGCCGCCGCGACTGTAAACGTGAATATCTCTGAAACTGTTAAATAGTTTCGGGTCAGACTTGGTGTGCTATCTCCTTAGGCCTGGGAAATTTGTCTGGTTGTGTTTCGATACCCGCTGCTCACCACTAGGTGGCGTTGTAGTCAGAGCATAGGTAAACCTTTCTCTGATGATTTCGTCTGAATGGCTTGTCTGATTTCTTTGAAATTTTATTACAATGGTATCTGGGACAGTTTTCTATCTACAGTTCTCAGTCCTCGCCATGAGCAAAATGGTGGGGGAGTGCCAGATCGCTCTCCTTAATCTGGATGGGCGAGTGATCGCTCATCTAGAAATCGCTGTCCTCAACACGAGTGTTTATATTAGACTTTGTGACTGACGTCGTGCCGTGTGTATAGCTCTTTAAGCTTTTGGCTGCCACCCACGCAGGTTGGGATGAACCAACAGTTCGTCTTCAAAACTTGCACACAACTTGCACCATATATAGCTGACATACTGCCGACTGTCTGCCTCCACTGTTCTGTAGGTCATTTCCAGCGTGACAGACGGGACAAAAGATAGCCACCCTGTGATGCAACTCTCTACCAAACTAAAATTAATAAAAATCTAAGCAAAAACTTATCAGTGGTTAGTGAACAAGTTGTCCTTTAACTTAAGACAGAAACATTGAAATAATTATTATTAATATTTTCTTTTCAACTGGAATTGACAAATGTGACAGACGGGACAAGCAGGGACCACGCATTTGAAAAAGGAATAGACAAGATAGATTTCTATCTCCTTCTCAAATGAAAATCAACTTTTAATGTAAATCAGATGTTAGTGGACTAATCAAGTAATCAGAGTTAGGGTTAACAGTTTTTCTATGAAGAAGATTAATTATGGATTTTTGCCAATTAGTGACGTGACAGACGGGACAACTTATTGTGACAGACGGGACATTATCTCATGGCCTATAAATTATCCTCCTGTTTCCAGACTTTTTTTAATCATGTAGATCAATGCTACAATTAAGATGTTCATTGTGCACTAGTTTACTTCACATTGTTTGGTTTTAGGTCATATTTTCACAAAATCCGCTCTTATCAGTTCAGTGTCCCGTCTGCCACATGTCCCGTCTGTCACAATTTAATGTATTTACACATTTGTATGTATTTTGTATTGCAAATTTAATTTTTCAAGGCATATAGGTTTGTGCATTCATCAGAATGTTCATTGCATCTAGATTACTAAACATTGTTTGATTTGGGGCCATATGAACGTAAAAGTCAATAATCTATGGCTGCTTTTTGAAGCGTTTTGTGACAGATGGGACAGATATGGAGTTGAAATTGATATTAGCGTATTTGACCAAGAATGAAACAATTGATTGCATCTGGTTGAGAGGTGTTACAGTAGATAAATAATAATGTTACTGGTTTTTTTTCCTTCTTAAAATTCATTGTACTCAAGAAAAACCTAAAAAATCATCCGTTTTTGTGACAGACGGGACACCTACACCACGCAGTAAAATTTTTCAATTATTTTGGAAATAATTACTTTAATTGTAAAATGGTATACACTGTGGAACTTAGACATGATGGTGTATTTAAAAAACAGAGAAACATTTTGTTGAGTTAAGTTTCTATGTCTGGAGGAAAATCATGAATTTGGTATACATTTTAGTAAAAAATGTTTCAGAATTTTATCCATATTCGAGTGCAGATTTTTAAAAACCTGACAGTTGCAGATGACAAAAAACCTACTTTCTTGAAACCTTGATTAATATAGCTTAAATAAAAATCACAATTAAGTATACTCCGGGAAAGTGAAAATTTGTCACCCGTGCAACATTTATGTGGAAATGACCTGTAACCAATATGTAACTGAACCGCCGTGCCCCAGCTTTTGAAAGTTTTCAGTTCTACCCGGTTCCCTTTAAGTTGTTTTGTACTGCCGGTATGACTCTGTTCTGCCATGGTAATGCCAACAATGATGTGGAAAACTTCAATGAAACGCAAGAAGGTATACAACATCGCAAGTCAAGGAAAACCGCCAACTGACAGCAAAACTGGCGATCTTCAAATTAATCCTCATCTATCCATCCACAGTGCATCGCTGGGTATACGGTTGTGTATGTCGCGCGATGAACCGTGGGATAGATCAGGATGTAAATTGGAGATCACCAGTCTTGCCAACTGACGACTGTTACCAGGTTACGAGCCGGTGACGTCGCGTTGTTCTACTGCGCATGACAGTTGTCTTACTTCTGCTTCCTTTGCAAATCGAAACCGCAACCACGAAAACCAGTAAAAGGTGACGAAAATACTGCCGATATAGACTGAAGAAATAAATATTTTTCTCTTGGATTTGGAGGAGCGACGAATCGCTCGCCTTGCGACCTCTGGGCGTGTGTGGAGGAGAAGGGGAGCGATCGCTCGCCTTTCATGGCGAGGACTGGTTCTAATTTTTGGTGAGTGGATACCCTATGGGGAGACGATGTCTCGCGTACCAAAATGAAGGTCAAGGTCAGAGGGCAAAGGTCACTGGCCTAAAAAACAGGAAATCACTGAAGTGTGTGTTTGTGAACATTTTCTATCCACAGTTGCAATTTTTTGTGAGTGGATACGCTAGGTGGAGACGATGTGTCGCGTACCAAAATTGAGGTCGAGGTCAGAGGTCAAAGGTCACTGTTGCCTAACATCAGGAAATCATTGACAGTTTTCTATCTACAGTTCTAATTTTTGGTGAGTGGATGCCCTAGGGGGGAACGATGTGTTACATACGAAATGTAGGTCGAGGTCAGAGGTCAAAGGTCAGTGTGATGGAAAAATCAGGAAATCATTAAAAATTTCTAATTTTTTGTGAGTGGATTCAATAGGGGGAAATGAGGTGTCGCATACCAAAATATAGGTCAAGATCGAAGGTCAAAGGTCACTGACCCAAAAATCAGGAAATTATTAAAAATAACATTTCTTTGTGTGAGTAGATACATTAGGGGACACAATGTGTCACATATCAAAATGTAGGTCAAGGTCAAAGGTCAAGGTCACTGTTACCCCAAAATCATGAAATTGTTAAAAATCATGATTTTTTGAGTCCATTGAGAAATTACGGGTAACCGTTTTGTCATGTACCAAAATTTAGATCCAGGTCAATAGTCAAGATCACTGTGACACCAGAATCAAGGTCAAAGGTCAGTGTGACCTAAAAATCAGGAAATCATTAAAAATTGCTAATATTTGGTGAGTGGATTCAATAGGGGGAAATGAAGTGTCGCATAACAAAAATTAGGTCAAGGTCAAAGGTCACTGACCCCAAAATCAGGAAATTATTAAAAATAACATTTTTTTCTGTGTCAGTAGATACATTAAGGGGACATGATGTGTCACATACCAAAATGTAGGTCAAACGTCAAGGTCACTGTGATCCCAAAATCGTTAAATTGTTAAAAATCATGATGTTTTGTGTCCATTGAGAAATTACGGGGAGATGGTTTGTCATGTACCAAAATTTAGATCAAGGTCAATAGTCAAGGTCACTGTGACTCCAGAATCAAGAAATCTTTGAAAATTACTTTGTTTTGTGTCCGTAGATTCATTAGGGGGACATGATGTGTCACATACCAAAATGTAGGTCAAGGCCGAACGCCAAGGTCACTGACCCCCAAATCATGAAATTCATAAAAATGATTTTTTGTGTCCAAAATTTAGGTCAAGGTCAAAGGTCAACGTAACTGTGACCCCAAAATCAGGAAATCACATTTTCATATGCCTGTCGAAGACGAGGTCATGTAATGCGATGTTGTGTTCTGTCCATTTATCCATTAACATTTGTTGTCCATGCGATATCTCTGGTTTCAAGGTATGGAATGGTACCAAACTTTGAGTATACCTTACTCGCATGGCAAAGAGGAGCCATACATTTTGAGATCAATTTGTCCAAGGTCAAAACTGAATCAAGTTTAGTTGACCATATGTGTTAGGTTGGAATATTCAGAGTTCTTTCCCCTACATGTATATGGCAGTCATCCTGTGGAGTTATCTCCCATATTTGAAACAGCTACATTTAGTTAAACTGTTGTGAAATAAAAACCATACATTTAGTAATTTAACGGGGAGAGGGGTCCTTTATGAACTTCATACCTCTTTATTAACTCAAGAACAAAGGTTTACTTCATCACTTTCTTCTTTCTTCATGAAAAATTATCTTGTCTGAAAGGAATCCATTTGCAGGAAAACTACTATTTTCTTGTGTTTGACTTGTCGATTTCAGTGTGGGATATGTGAGCTCTCGGCTCTTGCTTCAAGGTCAACTAGTTACCAAGAGTTAAGCTCGTTTTAGTTTATCATTCAATATAAGATATATGTTACATTCTCAGAAGCACAAAATTGTAGGCTAGCTACCAATTGGAATCGAGGCTATCAAACAACCTTGAAATTTGGACCAATGTAATTCCAGATACACAGGCATATATTGAAGCCCCTTGGGCTCTTGTTTCCATTGAACTCTTATGTGCCATCTCCCTAGGACTTTAGATTTCACCTGCTTGTTTTTTTGTGGCATTTGGTTGGCGCTATAGACGTGAATGCAGGTAATCATGTGTAACATCATATTTTCTGAACAATGTGTTTGATTTCCATGAAATTTGGGTATAATGATCTTGCAAGATAGGCAAAGAACTGGCAAGATTTTTGTGGTGTTGGCGAATCATGGAGACGCATTTTTGCATCTCAAAATAAGATTTTGTTTTTACAAAAATGGAAATTTGCTTCTTAATCAGGGAAAGGTAATTCTATTTTGCTGAACATGAATGTAACATTCCCAGTGTTATAATTCACATCCCTTGTAGGGCCAAATGGGCATTTTATTAAATATATGAAATTCTCATGACTTGAGTCCAATATCTACATTCCCCAGGCCACATCTGAGGAGTTTGCTTCATCATGTAGGTTCGTGATATTGTTGATCATTGGGTGGCACTGAAAAGTTTTTTTTTATTTTTTTTTTTTTTTTTTTTGGATTGAAATTAAAGGGCCACCTCTCATATGGATTTTGCAGCCCATCAACATAATGCTTAATTTATATCTCATTATACATTCTTTTTTACAATTACTAATTTGATTAACATTATGGTTTAAAAATGAATTGAAAGGACATTGGTGCTGTTAGCGCTGGCATAATCATGTGGCATAGGGTAAAATCAGCTAAATATATCTAAATCTAGGCTACATCAATCCCTGCTTAGACACATAACTAAAAAGCAGTCAGAGAAAATATGTTGCTATCAGTGTATAGTCAGTATGGAGAATTACAAGGTTTCAAGTGGGCTTGAAGTCGGGCCATTTTGGTCAAATAGACATACTGTAACACTGATATTCTGCTTTACCTTTAAATCAGGCCTCGTATTATAGGCCTGTATATTGACCATTCAGTTAATAAAACCTGTAATGATTGACTTATTGTATAATGCACTTTACATAAGTGGACTAGTAGATTGCTTGTGTCAACAAAGTAAACACTTTATTTCCGAATCAGTGCTTCAAAGATTTTTGAAGTGGAACTTACATACCTCCTATATGGCACATCCCACCTGGGAAATTTTTACATGTATATCTAATTGAACTAATCCATTGGAACCACTGATGATTTTTCAATAATAGAGAAGAAAAGCAACTCCGAGTAGGGATGACAATTTCATTCTGTATATTTCGCCACTAGTTATAGCATCTTCAGCAGTGAACAAAGTTACAAACAGCTCCATACGCACAGTATATATACAAGGCATAATGTGATCTTAGCCAATACACATTTATGAATAGGTAAGCCAGTAAATTATGTCTGTCAGGTTGGACTGATATTAAAATGCTGTCATTTTGAGAAATTGTTAAATGTTAAGTGATAACCTGACCGCGATTTACAAATGGTGCGATTCAGGTGATACAATACACACTCTAATTGATGAAAACAATACATAATCTGCTTATCTTGCAAGAACTAAGTAAACTGTGCATAAATGAATAAAGTATGGTGATATAGTGAGTAGGTACCTACATTGAATATTTCTACATGTCATGAAGTTTGGATAAGGACTGTCATTTTGAGATAATTTAGGTATAATTTTCTTGGCAATCCGCATCAGAGTTGATGGAAACATACGCATGTTTCATATTTGTATATTCCCATGTGAGTTAAAGCATTTGTGGAGTGTGTATTGTAACACCTGAATCACACCATTTGTAGATCACTGTCACGTTATTGCTTAACATTTTACAGTTTCTGAAAATGGCGGCATTTTAATATCCGTCCAACCTGACTGACATAATTCACTGGCTTACCTATTCATAAAAGTGTATTGGCTAAGATCGCATTATGCCTTGTATACATACTGTGCATATGGAGCTGTTTGTAACTTTGTTCACTGCTTAAGATGCTAGAACTAATAGCGAAATACACAGAATAAAATTGTGTATTGTCTTACTGAATAAAAAAGTATTTTACACCTCAAGCCGATGCTCTAGGAAGCCTAATTGGACAGCAACAAGATCGGCAATTTTCCGAGCAAAACATATAGAAGAATTAATTGCCGAAAAGAACAACAAAAAAGATTTCCTGAAGAAGTGGGGTCCCCTGGCAGACCTCGACATTTAACTAATATATATAGCGTAGAAATATATTATAGGATCACCTTATGATGTTATTCATGATGTTTTTTATCAGTTTTTGTATGCAAGAAAATGACCTATATATAACACATCAAAATACCACACTACAGCATTTCATATTACAAACATCAAAACAAAGTTTCAAATCAACAAAAGGGTACTTATGAATTCTTCTCACAACCATTTTCCTCTCTGTCACGTGAGGATGTGGCGGAGAATGTAAAATCGTGACACCTAATGTAAGAATAAATGCCCAATGGTTCGTCCAGGGTTAAAAAAAAAATTGTGATCCCTACTCGGAGTTGCTTTTCTTCTATAATTGAAGTAAAATGGTGTGTTCTGGTGCATTTTGACAGAATATTTAGACTTCGAAGATGATATTTAATGATGCCCCAAAATGAACTGAGTTTTCTGTGTCATCTGTCTGTCTGATCAGAAGCCTAATTAATGAAATTGACTGACATTCACCTGTTTTATCGAGGTCAAATTTAGCATTAATAGCAATAATTTTTAAAGGAGGGAAGATGGGCTCTCCAAATTCATCATACTTGTGCAATTGCTGACCGACTAGAAGCCTATCCTAGTTGACTGAACCTATTTTCTCAAGGTTATATACTTTAAATTTGATACATTGTATAACATGAAATATAGCTAGGCATTCTTAATTGATACCACATATGCAACTGATGATGGACCTGAAGTCTTTGAATATGACTGACATTGACCTATTTTCTCAAGATCAAAAACTATGTTAAGTCACATGTTAACTGCCAACATACAGTCCAAATCTAACATTGTCATCATTTTGTTGTGGCTGTGGTTGTCTTTAAGAACAATCTAGTGAATTTTGCATGTTTTCCAACAGCCCCAACTTTCAACAGTAAGTTAAAACCATCCTGTATCGGCTGAGCTGTTGAAACACCCTCCATTTCCTAGCTCTGACAGACTGCATCACTGTCGAAATATGGGTACCATGACAGAGTGATAGATCACATCCAGTGAAGGTTCCTGATTTACATTGAATGTCGTTATTGCCTAAGTAGTATTAGCAGCATTTTACAACAATAACAATTCGCTGACTTGCAGTGAAAAATTATAGTGAAAGGTATTTATTTTTTGTTGTTTTTCATTTTTACCCCTCGGGCAAATTTTGCCCGAAGGGTATTGTCGTCATCAGCGTCGTCTGTCCGTCTGTCCGTCTGTCCATCTTTCTTGTGAACACGATATCTCAAGAAGAATTATAGCCAGGCATTGTAAATTCATACCACAAATGTATCTGGTGAAGGGTCAGAAGCCTATTAAAAAGGACTGACCTTGACCTATTTTATCAAGGTCAAATTATAGTATTTGCTATATTTTTTGAAGGATTGAAGCTAGGATCTCCAAATTCATATTACTTATGCAACTGGTGATTGACTAGAAGCCTACCCAAGTTGACTGACCTTGATCTATTTTTTATAGGTCATATACTGTTTATTATAATACGAGAGATCCTAACGGATCTTGGCGCCCACCATGTCCGATAAATGTAAGCTAATGACAAGAGGATCTTTTTGTCCATTGTTACTAAGAACAAACAATTGATTTGTAATTTTCTTTGCAGAATTTCGAATTTGAGCGAAAAAGATCAAAAAAGAGACACTGGAAAACACCAAGATATTATCTTTCTAAGGTTAAGAAGTTTCAAGATTTCTAGAAACTGTACTTGATGTCGATTGTAGTACAAGTGAAATGAGCAAAGTTAGTCTGAAAGTGAATGACCGGAGTATCCTTCGTCTTCGTTTTGTAGTATTTTTTTTCTTCTTTTCACGTATCATCATTGGGTACTGGAATCGAAGACAAATCTCTTTGACACTTTGGCATGAGCTATGAAAGATACTTCAGACTTTTTAATTAGGAACGAATGTTAATTCTGTTCTGTTTACTGGGCTAGTTTGAGATATCTTTTTTAAGATACCATGCTCGAAAATAGCCAGATGGTACAAACTTAATAATGACGGGATGCGGTCCGTAATGTTGAAACCGTCTGAATCCTGATTATCTCCATTGGATCGAAACATGCAGTAGTCTACAGTTGTCGAGTTGTGACGTTGTGTCACAAGAGTGATGTCCCTTCCCGTAGCCGGCCCATCGGCAGACGAAACGGTGGGGCAGTTCACCTGCAACGGCATTAACTAAAGTAAACTGATTTAAAATTTGAAGAAATTATATACATTTTAATTTGGAATCATTTGGTATGGATATTCTCTATAGTAAGTATATAGAATATGCCCCATCGTTTGATCCGCCGACTCTTGTGATGCAACGTCACAACTCCGGAATATCGTATTAATTTGAAGCGTAACTTGGATTTTCGAATCGGACCAAAAACAATATCTTGCACAACTACGCCTCATGTGGGACCTGTGTATCAAATATCAGAAAGATCCATGAAGTAGTTCCTGAGAATTCACGATAAAGTTTCATGGGGAAATCCAAGATGGCCCCCTTGTGGCCATATTGGACTTTCGAATCGGGCCAGAAAAGGTATCGTGCACATGCTGACCCCAAGGGGAACCTGTGTACCAAATTTGAGAAAGATCCTTGCAGTAGTTCCTGAGAAATCGCGATAAAGTTTCATGGGGAAATCCAAGATGGTCGCCTTGTGGCCATATTGGATTATCGAATCGGACCGAAAAAGGTATCTTGCATATCTTGACCCCATGGGGCACCTGTGTACCAAATTTGAGAAAGATACATGCAGTACTTCCTGAGAAATCACGATAAAGTTTCATGGGGAAAATCCTAGATGGCCGCCTGGTTGCCATATTGGATTTTCGAAAGGGACCCCAAGGGGAACCTGTGTATCAAATTTGAGAAAAATCCATGAAGTACTTCCCGAGAAATCAGGATAACAAAGTTTCATGGGGAAGTCCAACATGGCTGCCTGGTGGCCATATTGGATTTTCGAATAGGACCAGAAAAGGTATCTTGCACAACTAGACTCCAAGGGGAATCTGTGTACCAAATTTGAGAAAGATCCATGCAGTACTTTCCGAGAAATCATGATAAAGTTTCATGGGGAAATCCAAGGTGGCTGCCTGGTAGCTATATTGGATTTTCGAATCGGACCGAAAAAGGTATCTTGCACAACTAGACCCCAAGGGGAACCTGTGCACAAATTTGAGAAAGATCCATGCATGCAGTACTTCTCGAGAAATCATGATAACAAAGTTTCATGGGGAAATCCAAGATGGCTGCCTGGTGGCCGTATTGGATTTTCGAATTGGACCAGAAAAGGTATCTTGCACAACTAGACCCCAGGGGAAATCAATGTACCAAATTTGAGAAAGATCCATGCAGTACTTCCTGAGAAATCACAATAAAGTTTCAGGGGGGGAATCCAAGATGGCCACCTCCAAATTCTATATGTCAAGTCTAAGGTCTCCAAATTCCTGTTCCTTATGCAATTAAATTAGAATTGACTTGAAATTGTTTGAAGATGACTGATCTTGATCGATATTTCCAAGATAAAATTACTTTATTTGATTATAAGCTTTTTAGAAGAGCATATTTAGAGCTAAGAATTCGGTCGATCATGCTCTACCAGAACCTCAGGCCTTGGCAAAAGCGAACTACAGCCAACCCTACTAGATCACATTTTTGTTAATCTAGTTCTAAAAATACACTGATGATATTATACAATGCATGAGTGAGTGAGTGAATATGATTTAACGTCGCTTTCAACTATATTTCAGTCATATCACAACATTGGATCCTATTCCTTTTCGCACCTCACGGGTGCCTCAGCTAGTCGCCTCTTACGACAAGCTCTCTGAGGAGCTGAGGCATATTCTTACCATGACCTGCGGTGTGCACGACGACATCCCAGGTCAATCCCCAGAAGCCCCACGGGGCTCCAATGCATGATTGCTTGGTGTAAACAATAACTGATAGCCGAGGGGTATTGAAGCCCAATGGGCTATTTTTATTTGCTGGCATCGTTTCAGATAAAATACAACAGCCTAATTCATACAATCAGGAATAAAAAGGGGGTTAAAGTCTTTATGTTCAAACTTTCAGGAAATATAAAAGTGGCAATTTGAAATTTTATTTTTATTCGATTTTTTAATGTCGGTGGGCCCATGAAACGCAAAATAAAGTTGGTGTTGCCTCACACTGGGTTTCGCCTGTTCGTGAAAAAATCCCTTCTCAGAGGCACTTCTACCAGTGATGATTCCTGATTGCTCATCCTTCAGGGGTATGTGCCCCACACACTGTCCCATCCTAAAAAAAATTGTCACCCCTAATAGGGGGTGTGCCCAAATTGGGGAGATCTAAAGCCCTGTGAGTATCAAATTATGTGTTAGAAAATTATCTGGGGAAATGCTCTTCGCCCCGTTTTTCAAACGAGCTTTCATTTGTCATTTAGAAGGTAATCGTATAACAGTAACTTCATTATGACAAAAAATATCTTCCAATATATGATGGTACGATAGTAACTAGATGGTTCAAATGATGCAGGAATCAAGTTTGTATGTGCCATAGTTACGGAGATGGGACCCGTTGAAAAATTAGGTCACATTTACCTACATTTCAGAAAGTTGTGAAACTAGATACATGTACGTGTAATTTGGAATCCAACTGATTTCATAAAGCCTAACCACCATGCCAAAGAATATCAGTCCAATGTTCAGTTGATCTGGTTTGGAATGACCTCATATTACCCATCCTATATCAATGTCATCCAGAGTGGTCTCTACAATGGAACCATGCCATTTCATTTGAGATCAAGAAATAAATTTTTTGTTGCTAAGGTGAACTAGTTTTCTAAAATGGTGGTGTGCTGAAGGAGTACAATTTGACCAAATGTGTAACTATTCTATCATAATATATCTTTTGGACTTTTCTATTGTACATGTGTCTTGAACTATTCTATCATGCATGTATCTTTGGACTTTTCTTTCTAGGGAGGTGTTACGTGCCTACAATGTACCCATGGATTTAATTACCACTGTGTTGATAATGTGGAACTTTGGAGTAGTGGGCATGGTAGCAGTACATTGGAAGTCTCCATTAATTCTCCAACAAGCTTACCTGATTATAGTGAGTGCCCTTATGGCCCTCGTCTTTATCAAGTACTTGCCAGACTGGACCACATGGGTCATGCTGGGTATCATGGTAGTCTGGGGTGAGTATTGGTGATCAAGTACCACACTGATTGTAATGATCCTTACAATCAGTGTGGTACTTTGTCAGGGACAGAAGGACAATTATTACAATCAGTGTGATACTTTATCAAGGACAGAAGGACAATCATTACAATCAGTGTGGTACTTTGTCAGGGACAGAAGGACAATAATTACAATCAGTGTGGTACTTTGTAATGATTGTCCTTCTGTCCCTGACAAAGTACCACACTGATTGTAATGATTGTCCTTCTGTCCCTGACAAAGTACCACACTGATTGTAATGATTGTCCTGTCCCTGACAAAGTACCACACTGATTGTAATGATTGTCCTTCTGTCTCTGACAAAGTACCACACTGATTGTAATGATTGTCCTTCTGTCCTTGATAAAGTACCACACTGATTGTAATGATTGTCCTTCTGTCTCTGACAAAGTACCACACTGATTGTAAGGATTGTCCTTCTGTCCCTGACAAAGTACCACACTGATTGTAATGATTGTCCTTCTGTCCCTGACAAAGTACCACACTGATTGTAATGATTGTCCTTCTGTCCTTGACAAAGTACCACACTGATTGTAATTCTGTCCTTGATAAAGTACCACACTGATTGTAATGATTGTCCTTCTGTCCCTGACAAAGTACCACACTGATTGTAAGGATTGTCCTTCTGTCCCTGACAAAGTACCACACTGATTGTAATGATTGTCCTTCTGTCCTTGAAAAAGTACCACACTGATTGTAATGGTTGTCCTTCTGTCCTTGATAAAGTACCACACTGATTGTAATGATTGTCCTTCTGTCCTTGACAAAGTACCACACTGATTGTAATGATTGTCCTTCTGTCCCTGACAAAGTACCACACTGATTGTAATGTTTGTCCTTCTGTCCCTGACAAGTACAACACTGATTGTAATGATTGTCCTTCTGTCCCTGACAAAGTACCACACTGATTGTAATGATTGTCCTTCTGTCCCTGACAAAGTACCACACTGACTGTAATGCTTGTCCCTGACAAAGTAACACACTGATTGTAATGCTTGTCCCTGCCAAAGTACAACACTGATTGTAATGATTGTCCTTCTGTCCCCGGCAAAGTACCACATCGATTGTAATGATTGTCCTTCTGTCCCTGACAAAGTACCACACTGATCGTAATGATAATCATTAATTATGCCCTCCGGAATTATGCCCTCTGATGCTTGATATAATATGACGAAGTGTAAATATTATCAAATGTTTATTTAAATAAATTGTACAAATTCTCTTGTGGTCTTGTTATCAGATCTGGTGGCAGTACTTTGTCCAAAAGGTCCTCTACGAATTCTTGTGGAGACGGCACAGTCCAGAAATGAGCAAATATTCCCTGCTCTTATCTACTCCTGTAAGTACTCCTACCCCAGGTTCTTCATGTATGTCAACACCTGGTTAAACCTAGCTGCCACTGATTCTTCTTCTCACAAGACAGAACCAGTAATGCAGTACTCCTGTTTGAGATGGTAAAACAGTGGAACTCTCCATATATAAGAGGCAAATAGCTGTCTCACATGACCTATGGCAGGGTCAGACAGCCTAGGAAGTGATGGAAAACTTTCCTGTTGTTCATAATTATGAAACTGGTGATAATTAAGTTTATAAAGGAAGAGAAATGCACGGTGGTCCAAATCCAGTACATGTTTGCTACAGAATTGGAACCAGTAATACAGAATTGGAACCAGTAATACAGAATCATACTTTCTGATATCTCTGACTGACATTCAGGCCCTACTGCTAATGTACGGTAATTAACACGACAATTAACATAGACTACCGAAACCTCTGTGTATGGACTAAATTAATCTTTCCTCACAGAAGAGTTACAATTTGTTTGACACACTGTAACACAAAACGTGGGTGTTGGATTATATATAGAGCTTGTGATGGCTATTATACAGCTTATGACGGCTATTATAGAGCTTGTGATGGCTATTATAGAGCTTATGATGGCTATTGTAGAGCTTATGAAGGCTATTTATAGAGCTTGTGATGGCTATTATAGAGCTTGTGATGGCTATTATAGAGCTTGTGATGGCTATTATAGAGCTTGTGAGGCCTATTATAGAGCTTGTGAGGCCTATTATAGAGCTTGTGAGGGCTATTATAGAGCTTGTGATGGCTATTATAGAGCTTGTGATGGCTATTATAGAGCTTGTGAGGGCTATTATAGAGCTTGTGGTGACTATTATAGAGCTTGTGATGGCTATTATATAGCTTGTGATAGCTATTATAGATCTTGTGATTGCTATTATAGAGCTTATGAAGGCTATTATGGAGCTTGTGACAGCTATTATAGAGCTTATGAAGGCTATTATAGAGCTTGTGGTGACTATTATAGAGCTTGTGATGGCTATTATAGAGCTTGTGATAGCTATTGTAGATCTTGTGATTGCTATTATAGAGCTTATGAAGGCTATTATAGAGCTTGTGACAGCTATTATAGAGCTTATGAAGGCTATTATAGAGCTTGTGGTGACTATTATAGAGCTTGTGATGGCTATTATAGAGCTTATGAAGGCTATTATAGAGCTTGTGATGGCTATTATAGAGCTTATGAAGGCTATTATAGAGCTTGTGATGGCTATTATAGAGCTTGTGATGGCTATTATAGAGCTTGTGATGGCTATTATAGAAATGAAGGCTATTATAGAGCGTGTGATGGCTATTATAGAGCTTAAGAAGGCTATTATAGGAATGAAGGCTATTGTAGAGCTTATGATGGCTATTATAGAGCTTGTGAGGGCTATTATAGAGCTTGTGATGGCTATTATAGAGCTTGTGATGGCTGTTATAGAGCTTGTGATGGCTATTAGAGCTTGTGATGGCTATTATAGATCTTATGATGGCTATTATAGAGCTTGTGATGGCTATAATAATGTAATGGCTATTATAGAGCTTGTGATGGCTATAATAGAGCTTGTGATGGCTATTATAGAGCTTGTGATGGCTATTATAGAGCTTTTGATGGCTATTATAGAGCTTGTGATGGCTATTATAGAGCTTGTGATGCCTATTAACATTTACCACTTTATTATTTCTAAAATATGCAGGATATAGAAGCTAGGTTGCTCTGTATTGACCTTTCTTGGCTTTATGGTCATTATTGATGGGTTGCATTTCAGCTGCAGCTACAGTGTTGGTATCTACCACAGCAGGGATGGGAATGGCTGACTCGGCTAATGCTGATGATAAGAAAAAGAAGAAGAAAAAGAAGAAAAGACAGAATGTTGAAGGTTATTTCTTGTTTCAACAGCTACTGTCCATATATCATTTATATAACACAGCTTGGGCAAAGTGCTTTCACAAGAACAATGAATACAGTTCTTTAGCAAGTTACTGTAAACTCCTATTCATGCTGGGGTTTGTCCTTGTTTAATGGAATGCTGAAATAGATTGTCTTTTTGATTGTCGTAAAAATGAAAAATGATCTAATGTTGAAGAGCAGCGAAAAGGCGTGGGTAATGGGTTCAAAATTGCTGAATAATTTATCCAGAATATGAATGTCTCCAATTACAATAACAGGTAGTTGGTACACCTCTTGGACTTTTCCAAAGTGCCACATCTCGGAATTCTTTGGCTTTGCTGTGGGGGCTTCTTGAAATTAGGGCAGGAGTTCCTTGATAGGAATGACATATGCCAGTTATCCAAATGGGATACTCCGTGCCCAGATAAGCATTCTGATCTGGATGGAGAGAAGTTCCAATTGGAATGGCATATGCCATTCCCCTCATGCCATTGCATGGTATTGCATTAGCCATCCTTTGTCTGCCGAGTTTCAAATAGTATGCCATGGAGTTCCCAGAAGTTCCAACACGGTGCACCATGCCTCTCGGTTTAGAATGCCTTATGCCAGTTCCTAGCATGCCCCAATTTCAAGAATCTCCCTTAGGGGGGCCATATCAGATGATTTCAGTGTATTAGTACTGATTGTTTAGGACTAGCATAGGGTGTGACAGTATTACAGTTTTATTGTTGTTTATTCAGGAGGAGCATCAGGTGATGGGGGATTCCGGGACTGGCAGAGAGAGGACCGCATAAGGGTCAGAGAGACCAACACTTCCGCCAGTGATACAGTTGCTACGTACTATGACTGGCAGAGAGAGGCCAACATGTCCACTGGTAGTACAGACTCGCAGCGGGCACGCTCGGCTCAGCAGGCCCTGGGCACCACTGGAAATGGACCCACACAGGACAGACAGCCACCAGAGGGAGGCACCAGACCTCAACCACCACAACAACAGACCTCAGAAGATGATGAAGAAGAAAGTAAGGATGGAGTTGGTTTGGTATTCAGTTTTATTGGAACATGTTACACAGTCAAATTTCTTCAAATTTCTTTTGAGTTTTAAACAACATAGAAATCTAGTTAATAGAGTACATGTACTGCTCTGGTGAAAACAGTTGTAACATATTTACTGAGGTATGGTAGAAAGATAACCATTTGGACTAAAACTCACGCTAGAAAAATTTATCAATATCTGCTATGTAGGCATTTCCTTCAAGAAGTTTGTTTCCTTTTCGCATTATCAGCGATATATTACAATGACTTCGATTGTATGACTAGATGTAATATTTATAATAGCCTTTGTGTACAGAGAACAAAAAACTGACTACATTGTTTATTTGCCTTATTTGTATGCAGGAGGAGTAAAATTGGGTTTGGGAGACTTTATATTCTACTGTGTCTTGGTGGGCAAAGCCTCGTCATATGGCGATTGGAACACAACATTAGCCTGCTTTGTGGCCATGCTTATTGTAAGTACCTCACAAACTACACTTTGTGACTACAGTAATTACTGCAATAATTCACTCACCCTGATCACCCCCAATTTTGTGGACAAAATTTCATCAGATGTTCCAACAAATTAGATCATCTTTTAAAATAACAAAAGAATAATGGATTATCTGCATGATTTGGATCATTTTGTCAACTTCCTACTCTAACAAATTTAATCACCCCATGATTTTTTTGGTTGAAAATGTCACTTCCTCTGAATTACTAAGGGAATTACCATAGATCCATAGTGAGTAAATACCCAATTACACTTTGTCATCATCATTAAACACCATGGTCTACCTACACCGACCATGGTCAAACAGTCAAGCACTCATGCTAATGACAGATGGCCTGTACACTTCTGATTGGCTGAGATGACAAGGTATGCACACTGGCAGTCGTGATGTCAGTACCTGACCACTGTGACTTCTGCTTTGAACAGAGCAAAACGAACCACTTTATATCATCAATGGATTAGTATGGAATGGTAGAAGAGAAAGGGGATGGATGGGCCTGGTAGTGACTTAAGTCACTTTGTGAATACCTCTCAGACTGTACTTTGTGACCAAGCCCTCCGCTAGAGACCCGTCCACCCCTCCTTTGGATGGTCCTGATTGTGGACCGATGATTCTGACTTTCAATGAAAAAATTTCAATTGACGGGTGATGGACGGGCAACAAAAATATCTGGGATTACTCAAATGACGAAAGTTAGCTTACGGATTGGAGTGAAGAGGCAAAGAAGCCTTTGCTGCAGCGAGTTTCACTTTCACGCCGGAACTTGTTTACTCACCATGACACTTATTCTGGTGCCACAGTTAAATTGGCATGAAGTTAAAGCACTCGCTTTATTTTGAGTGTTTACAGTCGGGTGAAATGGCCCTTATTGGACAAATCTGCTGTGTAAACAGTATTTAATCGAGAGATTTAAAGGCAGAAATACAATAAAAGCTTGAGGTTGGATATTTAAATTTGGTTGTCTAGGGCCCCTGGATCTGCTCATTTTTGCGCTAGTTGTCTCCCACCAGACACTGGATTAGGGATTTGCTCCGTCCATCATTCCGTCGCACTTTCCTTGTGAATGTAATAACTCCAACATTATTTGTCCAATTGACATCAAACTTGGAAAGTGGGTTGGTATGAGTGAGAGGATGACTGGGATTGTTTTTCGCGGCAACCTGCATAATCCAATATGGTCACCACTGTACAACCATGCTGCATAAGCTTGTGACTGCAATAACTCAAAAACTATTTGTCCGATTAACATCAAACTTGGAAATTTGAGTGAGATGATGACTAAGATTGCTTTTCGGCAACCTGTGTAGTTCAATATGGCTGCTATGCTAAATCAGCTTGTCACTGCGATAACTAAAAGCAATTTGTCTGATCGACTTCGATCTTGGACAGTGGTTTGATACGAGTAAGACTATGGCTGGGATTGGTTTTCGGCATCCATTCTGAGTCCGCTTGTCACTGGCATAACTCAAGAAGGATTTTTCTGACAGATCAAACTTGCCTAGTGGTTTGGCATGAGTGAGAAGATGGCTGGGATTGTTGTTCACCCATCTGCATAATCCAACATGCCCACCATATATGGCCTTGAACCCGGATTCAGCTATTCTAAGCTTGTGACTGCATCAACTGAAGAACAACGTTCAGGATATTGGCTGCATACTATTTGCTTGTTTTCGACAACCTTCATGACACGATCTACACATGCACACATCGCTATTTACCATATTTCACACTGTTTACATTTCAGAACTGAACTTTCTCGTATTTCAGAACATCTACATTTCTTCATTAAAACAGATGTAACCTGCCAAATAATTTTTTTCGAATTCTCAGATAATATAACAAATATGTTTTAAACACCTAATACTCAAACAAAATTTCCCTTCATTCAATGTACAATTTTAAATAGAACCTTTTATAAACCTTTTAGGTTGCCATACTGACTATGGTATCGATGGTGGGGAACATGGACCGTTCGGGTTTTCATTTCTAAAGAGGTCATATATGATAGCAGTGGCATAGGATGATGATTTGACCTGGGGGCGGAATGTCCACAAATACCATCATAGCAATACAATAGCATTCTAGAGTCTATTCCCATGATCTCAAGCATTTTCAGATGTTTGTTTCAGTTACTTATTCGACCACGTTCATACTCTTAATCGCATCTTGAGACAAATTTGTTGACAAATTATCGATGAAAAAGCGAACCCCTGTGGACTGACTGAACGATAATATAGTTTAAAATTATATAAAAACAACAATCTTACCACAATCTTTTCATACAGCATCTGCCTGAATCTTGTCTTCACGCTAATGGTGGGACAAGCAGCATCGGCACCCTCGTGTGGTGACAGTAACTGTTTAACCAGAGTTGCCTCCCTGTTATATCTCTTCTTCTTGGGCTTCTTGGCACACACTAATCAACGAAAACTACCGCACAAATCACAATAATTAGCACCATGGTAACATGGTCGTGAATACGTCTTCTTCTCAACAGTTCCATGGCAGTGAATATGTCTTCTCCATAATGGTACCATGGCAGTGAATATATCTTCTCCATAATGGTACCATGGCAGTGAATATGTCTTCTCCATAATGGTACCATGGCAGTGAATAGGTCTTCTCCTTAATGGTACCATGGCAGTGAATGTGTCTTCTCTTTAACGGTTCCATGGCAGTAAATGTGTCTTCTCCATAATGGTACCATGGCAGTGAATTTGTCTTCTCCTTAATACTTCCATTGTGATCAATGTCTTCTGCATAATGGTTGCATGGTGGTCAATATGTCTTCTACATATTAAATGGTTGCATGGTGTGGTCAATAGGTCTTCTGCATAATGGCTGCATGGTGTTGAATAAGTCTTTTCCATGATGGTACCATGGCAGTGAATAAGTCTTCTCAATGATGGTACCATGGCAGTGAATAAGTCTTCTCTATGATGGTACCTTAATGGTGAATAAGTCTTCTCCATGATGGTACCTTAATGGTGAATAAGTCTTCTCCATGATGGTACCAGGGCAGTGAATAAGTCTTCTCCATGATGGTACCATGGCAGTGAATAAGTCTTCTGTATGATGGTACCTTAATGGTGAATAAGTCTTCTCTATGATGGTACCTTAATGGTGAATAAGTCTTCTCCATGATGGTACCAGGGCAGTGAATAAGTCTTCTGCATGATGGTACCTTAATGGTGAATAAATCTTCTCCATGATGGTACCAGGGCAGTGAATAAGTCTTCTCTATGATGGTACCATGGCAGTGAATAAGTCTTCTCTATGATGGTACCTTAATGGTGAATAAGTCTTCTCCATGATGGTACCAGGGCAGTGAATAAGTCTTCTCCATGATGGTACCATGGCAGTGAATGAGTCTTCTGTATGATGGTACCTTAATGGTGAATAAGTCTTCTCCATGATGGTACCAGGGCAGTAAATAAGTCTTCTGCATGATGGTACCTTAATGGTGAATATGTCTTCTCCATGATGGTACCAGGGCAATGAATAAGTCTTCTCCATGATGGTACCAGGGCAGTGAATAAGTCTTCTCCATGATGGTACCATGGCAGTGAATAAGTCTTCTGTATGATGGTACCTTAATGGTGAATAAGTCTTCTGCATTATGGTACCAGGGCAGTGAATAAGTTTTCTCCATGATGGTACCATGGCAGTGAATAAGTCTTCTGTATGATGGTACCTTAATGGTGAGTAAGTCTTCTCTATGATGGTACCTTAATGGTGAATAAGTCTTCTCCATGATGGTACCAGGGCAGTGAATAAGTCTTCTGCATGATGGTACCTTAATGGTGAATAAGTCTTCTGCATGATGGTACCTTAATGGTGAATAAGTCTTCTCCATGATGGTACCAGGGCAGTGAATAAGTCTTCTCCATGATGGTACCATGGCAGTGAATAAGTCTTCTGTATGATGGTACCTTAATGGTGAATAAGTCTTCTCTATGATGGTACCTTAATGATGAATAAGTCTTCTCCGTGATGGTACCAGGGCAGTGAATAAGTCTTCTGCATGATGGTACCTTAATGGTGAATAAGTC
This sequence comes from Hanleya hanleyi, assembly GCA_036873755.1. NCBI lineage: Eukaryota > Metazoa > Mollusca > Polyplacophora > Lepidopleurida > Hanleyidae > Hanleya > Hanleya hanleyi. The sequence goes on from JAVTVY010034044.1 coordinate 58,609, forward strand.
TTCTCCATGATGGTACCAGGGCAGTGAATAAGTTTTCTGCATGATGGTACCTTAATGGTGAATATGTCTTCTCCATGATGGTACCAGGGCAATGAATAAGTCTTCTCCATGATGGTACCAGGGCAGTGAATAAGTCTTCTCCATGATGGTACCATGGCAGTGAATAAGTCTTCTGTATGATGGTACCTTAATGGTGAATAAGTCTTCCCCATGATGGTACCAGGGCAGTGAATAAGTCTTCTCCATGATGGTACCAGGGCAATGAATAAGTGTTTCCATGATGGTACCTTGGCAGTGAATAAGTCTTCTGTATGATGGTACCTTAATGGTGAATAAATCTTCTCCATAATGGTTCCATGATGATGAATAGGTCTTCTTCATAATCATACCATCTTGGTGATGACGTTTTCTCCATTATGGTACCATACTGGTGAATATCTCATCTCAATAATGGTACCACGATGGTGAATAGGTCTTCTCCATTTGGTACTATGCTTATTGCTTCAGCTTAGACTTCCAGCTGAGAGTCCTTGGGTTCATACTACATCATGCAAGGCAATGCATACAATAGCCAAGTCTGGAGACAACAATGTGTCTAAACTTGAGCCTTTTCAACTGCACAAAGACTCAGACAACAGCTTCCTACATGAAGTAGTCCTTGTGTAGTTGACACATTTTAGCAGTGTTTATTCCTACCCATCAATGGTTGACTCAGACCAAGGCAGCCCTTGGCAGAAACCACCAGCATACACATCATGACCCTGTTCAGTGTAGGAACTTCATATCTCTTAGACTACACTTCTTCATGAGATGTATGTGTGATATATCGTTTTCTTCTCATTTCAGGGTCTATGTTTTACCTTGCTGCTGCTGGCTATATTCAGGAAGGCCCTACCAGCCCTTCCTATCTCCATCACCTTTGGTTTAGTGTTTAACTTTGCCACCAGTGAACTCGTTCAACCGTTCATGGACAGTCTGGCCAGTGAACAGGTCTATATTTAACATTCAGTCGTCTTAGTGGTGCTGTTACATATGTCTCCAAACCTCCAATATTTTACTTCCTGTCTATCCTGAATAATGTAAATGGACTGGTCCAAATATTACGATGCACAGGATGAGGGTTGTTGTAGAGAGAAGTGTTCAAACCAAAGCAATCGTTAGGAGGGGCATCATGTACATTCAGGTTTGAGATAAGTCGGTAAATATATCTGTTCATCATCACACCATACCAATGTGTGTTTGTATATATCAACATTCAGTCATGCTTAAGCATGCAAGTAATTTTGAAAAATAATCAATGTGGACCAAATTTTGATGGTGTATATATGCAATAAAGATTATTCTGAATTTTTTATATAGACCTGTACATACTTCTCCCTCCAAATTCTCGATGAAATATGAGAGACTACTTATATATTTTTTTTTTAGGTTTTCATCAGTTAAAATCGATCAATAAGGACATGATTACTCGCATCTGAATAACTTGAATCATTACCATTTTAGTTTGTCTGCTTAACAAAACTTGGTAATTAACTGTTGTTGCTGTAATTTTCAGTTCATTAGAAGAGAAAAATTCAAGCTCAATATCCAAAGTTAAACTGCTGGACATGGGAGTTAACAAATATGATTTTCAAGTTGGTTGAAATATCCCTGAAGTTCCATCCATCAGTACTCATAATGACCTGAAATTTGACAATACAACTATGCATGCTAACATATACAATGAAATTCAACAAGGAAATACATTTCAAGGGTTCCATATGTTAAATTTGTAACCGGGGGGGGCAGGGGTTTGTGTATCCCTGTACAGTACAAGAGTAGGAGATATTTTCTTTATTATTTGCCAGAAACTAATCATACTTGATGAGATTGAATTATACATGAACCAAACTGCATGAAAATTTCTTCAATTACACTTACGGTTGTCATGGGAATGGCAGACACCTTGGATAAAAGGTCGAACTGTCTGAATCATTTTCCTAAGAACCAAGAGCAGATAGAGACATGAACAAAACTGTTTTGGAAAGAGAATTACATAAAGGTGACAGTGAGTGAAAGCTTTTCAATTTTCCTTCAGACAAGTATCCGGAATGGAAATTGAACTTTTACGTACTATGCTTTCTCTTATCAACAGTGTGAATATCTTCCTTCACCTGTGATCAGCTTTGTGTTGTATACATAATCTACATTGGATTCTCGAGGGTACGCTTACGTGCCATAATAAAGTTCACAAAATGGCTGGTGTTGACAGCAGCATATTATTATCATGAAAAGTTGCAGGCTTTCAGGTGGAATTGTTGAAACGAATTTCCTCGAAATCATGGGATGTGAATATGCCATATTGACTCTCTAATAGTATATAAATTGTGATGTAAAATTGTAATTTAAGAAGTTTTATCACTTCTGAATGATAGGTGGTCTATATTTCAAAGCAACTCAGAATTTTTTGTCTTCAAAAAATCTCTGGAAAAGCCATGTAAAGATTTAATCTCTATAACTTTCATTGATAATCATTCTGTTAAATAACATGTACTGAGAATCTTTCATATTCTTGGACAGTGTCAGTTGTGATAAAGCTCCATGAATGTACATGCATATCTAAATAGGTTTAAAAAGCGAAATAAGTTTTTGACAGTTTATTTCAATTCAATATTTAGATAATTCTTTCAGCTTTCCAAAACTTATTAACCTCGTATGAATCGGTTCAGTTGAAACTAAACAAGAACCCAGATATTTTCTGTGTCCCTCTTTCAGACTCTCAAATTTGACCTGTAACACTCCTGCGTCTATTTCAATGACGATTTCTTTACCATCCAGTTCACACAACAGTTTTTTTAATATTTTTTTTAGGTTTACTCTCAATTCTTTTAGCGGTAAATCTACACCGCTCATGCCTACTAAAAAATCGTTGCTAAAGTGACGCCTGTTTGGAAGCAGACAACACATCAATGTTTTACATAAAACAGTGCCTTTAAAAGCAAGTATATTATCAATGCAGACCCTGTAGCTCACAACGAAATGTTTTCCGGTCAACAAAATTGGTTGTGTAATAATTTGGAGCCTCCAAAGATATGGGCTATTTTTCTGGCAATGGTCATTTTGTGAACATTATTAAGACCTGTGAGTGTACTAGACATGGATACAAAACTCCCCAACCTTTGTAGAACACTGTAGGTATATGAAAGTTAAGTGTTATTCACTTGGATATGGCAATACGGTTTATCATGGACAGAAATGCATTCATTTTGAAAGCTACTCGTTGTATGTGGAATGTATATATTTATATTGATGAACTTGTACATAACGAGATCTAATATAACTTGTGTATAAGATATGTAAGTTGTTGTTTAGAGGCTATAATCAACATTATATATTTACTGTCCCACTTTAACTGATGTAGTCCTGTATAAAGTGGTATCATAATCATGTCAGTTGTAAATAATGATTGATTCGTGAAGTCAAATTATTGTATCAATGACTGTGTAAGTAAAAGTAACATACAAATATTTCATTTCTGAGTTCTTGTCATGTTATTATCCCGCCGTCCAACCCCGGTCGGGGGATATAGAATCGCTGTTTGTGTCTGTCACGTTTTCCTGTTAACACAATAACTTAATTTAATTCACTCCAAATTTCAACTGAAGGTATAATAGCTTTCAGCCTGTTGATTTTGAGGTCAAAGGTCAAGATCACTTGGGCTAGTAAATCTGCAAAAAAAAAAGAGGGAAATCTTCAGTCTAGTTTATGAATTGGTATCAAGCATTGAGTACAGTGCCGATGGGGCAAAGAAGAAAGTTATTTTATGTTTAGGTCAAAAGGTCCAGTTCACTCAAGGCAGAAAATGTGGAGAAATTGTGAACTCCAGTTCAGAGATGTGGATTTTGATCAAATTCCAAGTATACCCCAAACCCTAAAGTAATTGATTTTGATTGCTTATATCTTGACCAAATTTGGCCCCGAGTACTTGTCATGGGCAGCGTCTGTCTGTCTGTCCATCCCCCTGTTCATGGTCAGTGTGGAGCACAATATGTCTTGAACGACTGTAGCCAGGATCTTCAAATTCATACAACAGTTGTTTGGTGATGGGTCCGAAGCCTGTGGAAAATGACTGACATTGACCTGATTTAAAAGGTAAAATTCTACCTTTTGCAATATTTTTTGAATGATATAGTTATCCAAATTCGTATTACACCTGTAACTGATGATGAACTTGACTGACCTTGACCTATTTTTACAAGGTCATTCACTATTATGTTCTATCTTGAAGAATTATAGCCATGCTTTCCAAATTAATTCTATGTATGCATCTGTTGATGATCCAGAATTAAGTTGAAGATGGCTGAGCACACCTTTCTCGTTACCAAGATATCTTTAGAACGACTTACCCTAGGTACACCAAACTTGCAGTGCACATCCATATGCTCGTGACCCAGAACCCTATTGAATCTGGACCTGATTGGTTGGAAACTTTGGCGGCCATCTTTAATTTATGCAAAACCATCACAGCTTTCTCGTTACCAAGATGTCTTTAGAACGACTTACCCTAGGCACACCAAACTTGCACTGCACATCCATATGCTCATGACCCAGAACCCTATTGAATCTGGACCTGATTGGTTGGAAACTTTGGCGGCCATATTTAATTTATGCAAAACCAATAATCTTGTGTATCTCCGGTACCATTTCACTGTTCAGTGTGAAACTTGGTATAGATCATCGATGCATCAAGAAACTTCAAAGGAATGACCAAACCAGTTTCCCTGATTCGGTGGAAACCTTGGCGGCCATCTTTAATTTATGCAAAATCTTTAATGATATATATCTCTGACACCTTTCAAGTGTTCTATACGAAACTTGGTATACATCATCGATGCATCAATAGACTTATGATAAATGACAGTTCTGGTTTTTACCCCTCGGCCATTTGGCCTCGGGGGGTATTGTCGTTGCCATGTACGTCCGTCTGTACCGTCCGTCCGTTACCGCATTTTAGGCAAAACCGCTTGGGACACAACCACCAAATTTTTAACATTTATTTATCTAGTGCCAAGTCAGATGCCTATCGAAAGTGGCTCCCCTCGGCCCATATTTTACAGAGTTATGCCCCTTTACAGATATATTAATTTCTATTTCTGTCCTATATGCCTGAATATATCCAGCTATATCTGCGGAACTGTGTTCGGTATAGCTACTATATTTTGGAAACTTATTTATATTGTTGCATTCTACAAGCCAACAAAGGATTACTCACCTCTTCTTACAAAGTTATGCCCTTTTCGGATGTAATAATCTCCGATTTTGTTATTTGTAGCTGAATGTACAAGTTATATCTGCAGATCCGTGTTCGGTACAGCTTATTCATCTCGGTTCTTATTTCACAGAGTGCTAAGTCAGACACCTATCGAAAGTGGCTCCCCTCGGCCCATATTTTACAGAGTTATGCCCCTTTACAGATATATAATTTTTCTATTTCTGTCCTATATGCCTGAATGTAACCAACTACCGACCTCTTGATCATCCCACATAGAACTATTTCTTCCCCAGTTCACACTACACATGGGTCTCAATCACTTGGGGAAAGCCGAGGGGTTTTGATTAGATCAATCTCATGTTCTGATTGGGCGGAAACCTAGGTGGCCATCTTTAATTTATGCAAAATCTTTAATGTATATCTTTGATACCATTTCAGTGTTCTATATGAAACTTAGTATACAGCATCCATGTATCAAGAGACTTGCAATGAATAACCACATCAGTTCCTCTGAGTGGTGGGAAGGATGGGCGGCCATCTTTAATTTATTCGAAATCATTAATGATCTCTTTCTCTCTGATAACTTTCAAATGCTCGATGTAAAATTTGGTATGCATCAAGAGATTTATGTAATGAATACCGGTTTCTCTGATTGGACGGAAGCCTTAGAGGCCATTTCTAATTGCAAAATTTTTCATAATCTGTATATTTGTCACTTGACTGCTTGGTGTTCCTGAAGTCTTGGTTCAAATTGAATACATTATGAATGGCTGGCGCCCAGAGCCGAGGGGTTTTCAGATGCGCAGCTTCGTATTCAGGATCAGATTCTGTTCATTTCCACGTTGAGTGATGTTAAATAAGTACATGTACTGGTGCTTTTTTGTTTTGTCTCATCTGACGGGGGGAAAATCTGGCAGGGGATATGTGAGCTCACGGCTCTTGGTTTCATTCCCAGTACATCTCATCCTTTTCTTTTATAAATATTAAGATCATTTAGTTGAATAGTATTCAACACCTTAATGGTATTCAAATTTGATTTCTTGTTGATGCAGTAATGAGGTTGCAGGCATATGAATAGGTATTTGTATCAAGCACATAGTGTAGCTGCAGATGCTTGGTATAGCAGTCACAATGATGTTTGTTTTGGACAGACTTTTTACCCGCAAGTAAGTCTTGCCCAGACCTGCCTGTTACAATTATAGACCGCATTCACTCAGACCCCCCCCTTAAATTTAATGGCCCCGTTTATTATTGCACTGCTCATCCCTATATAGCTGAAATATTGAAATCTTGTCTAGGAGAGAGACGATGAATCACAAAAATGTATCAAACGGAAGCCATCAGAAGATGGTGTATCCCCCCCGCCCCTCTCGTCGGTGAACTGGGAAGGAGGAAAAGAGCTGCATTTCTGTGTGCAGGAAATAAGTGGTGTGTAATACATCACATCATCGTCTCCAGACTGCCAATAATACACCAAGTATCATGTGAACTGCATCAAAAGTGTGGATTTTTATCTACAGTATTTTGAAGTGTAAAGGGCAATAACTTGGCAAGGAAAAATCCTCCGTCAACAACTCCAGACTGTGCCAATAATATCCACCTGTGAAAGTGTGAAGTTGCATTGACAAGATGATATCATTTAATCTACAGTATATTGAACTGTAAAGGACAATAACTCATTACGGAAAAATCCTTCGTCAACAGGAAGAGCACATGCGCATCTCCAGGCTGTAATGTGTGAACCGTATCAAAAGTGTAGTAGGAACTGTGTTGACAAGATGATAATATTTAATCTTCAGTATTTTAGAAATCTAAAGGGCAATAAGTCCGTAAAGAAAAATCCTCCGTTCACGGGAAGAGCACATGCGAATCTTCAGACTATGCCGATAATATCCACCTAGTATCGTGTGAACCGTATCAAAAGTGTAGGAGTTGTGTTGACAAAAAATACGGACGGACTGTTCTACAGTACTTTGAACTGTAAAGGGCAATAACTCAGGAAAAGTCATCCATCAATGGGAAGAGCACATGTGCATCTTTGAATTGTGTCGAAAATTTTCACCAAGTATTGAGTGAACCATATCAAATGTGTAGGAGTTGTGTTGACAAGATGATATAATTTAATCTACAGTATTTTGAATTGTAAAGGGCAATAACTCAGTAAGGAAATATCCTCCATCAACGGAAAGAACACATGTGCATCTTCAGATTGTGTGAACCGTATCAAAAGTGTAGGAGTTCCGTTGACAAGAAATACGGACAGACAGACAGACGGATGGATGGACAGACTTCCGTGGATATCGCTATATCCCCCAGGCATATATGCCAGGGGGATAAAAAGTAATAGTACTAAAACAGATGAATCGCTGTCCGACAATCCACAGTCAAATCTATGGTGGTGCTTCCAGAGGGAATTGGTTATCCCAAATAACCATCAAACCATCATTGTCGTATACAGCACAAAAGTCTGTTTTTCCTTAGATCTCTCGGTGAAGTCGCAGTGGTATGTTATTAACATCTGAAGTCATCCTTTTCTTCTAACCAGTGTGATAAAGAGCTAGATGTGCAAAAAGTCCAAATTGACATCCTTGCATCCAGTCTCATCACTTTCCCCATGGTCAGCCCAACTTATATTTACCTGTTGAACAGTCCTGTAATGAAGTCTTCGTTTAAAATGCTATAGAACTGACAATCTCGCAAAGAAAGCCAGTGACCAACTCTTTAGATGAGTGAACATTGAAATGTAGAAAGCTGAATTATCTCCCTTTAAATGTGACCGAGTTTGGAGGGGTTATCTCCCTTGAAATAGTGGGTGATAACATGAGTGAGCGAGTGAATATGATTTAACGTCGCTTTCAATACTATTTCAGTCATATCACGACATTTGGTTCCTATTCCTTTTCACACCCGCCACAACTTGTACATGCAATTTCTGTACAGTAAGAGCTTTACAGTTTACAGTTAGACAGCTTTAACTTCTGATGGGTTCTGACTTCACATCTTTTCTTTAAATGTGGCAAGTGGAGTTAAAACTAAGTAACCAGATAATCTAGTTGAATCAAACAAAACATGCATCTCATTCTGGAGAAATGTACAAGTTTTTATTTTGTATCAAGTTTTCTTATGTACAATGATAACTGGTTATCTATTAATTTATGATTGATATATTTACAAATATAGATTGTAGCTGTATTATGCTAGAAGAAATGGAAGATATCACAGAACACCACATGAGCGGGTCATTTTCTTGTACACCAGACAAACTGTTACTCAATAAAAATATCCACAAGTCCATAGAAAGAACTTTATACAAGACACGGGCCGGGAGAAAAATTTTAAGATATTTTTCAACATTAATGGGAATTCAAGAGTGTTCCTGGGAATGATGTCAGAAGGCACAGATTTGATCTAGTCCACTTGTGGGTTGTTCTGGAACAGGAATTCCGCCTGAGAAACAAAACATAAGACAGAATTAAGTTATGAAGCAGAAAATAGCGCCTTCAAATTACATACTGAATGTTGTGCTACTTATGTGTTGGGATCTATTTGCACAACAGATTTACAAATAGAAGGATATCTCAAGATATTATTACAGGGAGAGGTTAAGAGAAGCATAACCATGTATTTTCTAACACTGTACTGATAAAACAGTAATCTGCAGAAAGTTAGTTTAGCTACATTTGTCTCAACTGTTCCATTTATTTCCTAGCAGTTATCTCCCTTACCAGATAGTCAATAGGATCCCCAGGTCGGGTCTTACAGCAGTCAATGAGGCCCTGAGTCAGAGTGGGCATCACATGCTTCATCAGGTAATTTCTTAAGGGGATAGACTGAGCCTCCAGTAGTTCATACTCCTCCCTCCTTACTTCATCCAGACGGGAAGTCTATAACATAATAAACAATGGAATATTACAGGATAAAAGTAGGCGACATCAGTAATTTTGAACAGTAGGACAGCAGAACAATTACTGTGATAGCTTGGTAGCCCCAAGAATGTGACTACATGGGATTCAACCTGGACATGTACCAAAGTATTGATAGTGTCGTTTGTTGGCGATACCTTCACGCAAAGAGCCATTTAGATGTTTCCGTAAGCATGCGAAGTAGTGTATAATGATGTACAACTCATTTTGAAGGAATGTGTGGAGGGAAGTTCAATATATTAGTATTGTCATCCGCGCGTGCTTTCGGATATCCACAGGGGTGTGTACCATGGGACTATGTATGCAATCACAACATATCTGTCCCATATACAGTCACATTTATGGGACTAGTTACATGGGAGCATGATATAACAGACAAGTCATACTGTCAGTAATTGACATTTTTCAAAAACTGTTTTCCCATAAAAAATTATATAAAAACTCCCATAAAAAGAATTTTACATTTCATTCTGAGAAAAAAATGGTGTTAAAAGATGAAAAAAAACAAACAGCCATAAAAAAAACATGTAATTCTGGAGCGCCTCCAGGTCCCTGCTTCTTTCTATTCACTTTATTCTGCAAAATCCAATAAACTATGAAGTCTACATGTTCTAGTTTTCATTCCAAAGCTGTGAAGCACTGCTCCCACACCTCCCTCTATCATCAAGGCCAGGTAGGGTTGAACCTACAGGGTACCATAAAAAGAAAGCAGGTGTAGTCAATCTTACTTACCCATTCATCTTGTCTTTGTTTCCTCTCCAGTGCTTCCTCTGCTTCTTTCCTCTCCTTCTCAGCTTTCTCTTCAGCCTCTTTCTTCAACCTCTCTTCTTCCTCTTGTCTTCTCAACTCTTCCTTCTCTTCGGGAGTTAACCCTACAATAACAACAACAAAATCATTAACTAGGACATCATTTAGATTTCCTTACATCCCTTTAGTGTCATGGCTTACATTTTTAGCCCACCATCACCAGATGATGGGCTGTTCAAATCGCTTTTCGTCCGTGATCCGTCGTCCGTCCGTCCGTAAACAATTCTTGTTATCGCGATTTCTCAGGAACTACTGCACGGATCTTTCTGAAATTTGGTACACAGGTTCCCCTTGGGATCGGTTTGTGCGGATACCTTGGGCGGCCATCTTGGATTTCCCCATGAAACCTTGTTATCGCGATTTCTCAGGAACTACTGCACGGATCTTTCTGAAATTCGGTACACAGGTTCCCCTTGGGGTCTAGTTGTGCAGATACCTTTTCTGGTCCGATTCGAAAATCCAATATGGCCACAAGGCGGCCATCTTGGATTTCCCCATGAAACCTTGTTATCGCGATTTCTCAGGAACTACTGCACGGATCTTTCTGAAATTCGGTACACAGGTTCCCCTTGGGGTCTAGTTGTGCAGATACCTTTTCTGATCCGATTCGAAAATCCAATATGGCCACAAGGCGGCCATCTTGATTTCCCCATGAAACCTTGTTATCGCGATTTCTCAGGAACTGCTGCACGGATCTTTCTGAAATTTGGTACACAGGTTCCCCTTGGGGTCTAGTTGTGCAGATACCTTTTTCTGGTCCGATTCGAAAATCCAATATGGCCACAAGTCGGCCACCTTGGATTTCCCCATGAAACCTTGTTATCGCGATTTCTCAGGAACTACTCCATGGATCTTTCCCAAATTCGGTACACAGGTTCCCCTTGGGGTCTAGTTGTGCAAGATACCTTTTCTGGTCCGATTCGAAAATCCAATATGGCCACAAGGCGACCATCTTGGATTTCCCCATGAAACCTTGTTATCGTGATTTCTCAGGAACTACTGCATGGATCTTTCCCAGATTCGGTACACAGGTTCCCCTTGGGATCTAGTTTTGGAAGATACTTTTTCTGGTCCGATTCGAAAATTCAATATGGCCACCAAGCAGCCATCTTGGATTTCCCCATAAAACTTTGTTATCGCGATTTCTCAGGAACTACTCCACGGATCTTTCTGAAATTTGGTACACAGGTTCCCCTTGGGGTCCAGTTGTGCAGATACCTTTTTTCTGGTCCGATTCGAAAATCCAATATGGCCACAAGTCGGCCACCTTGGAATTCCCCATGAAACCTTGTTATCGCGATTTCTCAGGAACTACCGCATGGATCTTTCAGGCAGCCATCTTTGGACCTCCAAAGTGATCCATGTGCTGGGGCGATTTCTCCCGGACCTAGGATCGCGATCTTTGCCCAAATTTGGAACAGGGGGGAGAATTTTTTCCTTCAAATAAGATCTCTTTGTGCAAGATACCCACAGGTAAAGGAAATTTGAAAATCCAATATGGCGACAATATGTATATTACAATGGAATTCTATTTTATCTACTGATTAACCTTAGTGGAACTACTTCATATAAATGGGAATTGACCGTAGTAAAGGAGTGTTAAAGAATACCATTCAAGCATGCGATTTAAATTCTTTTGGTGACCCCATTTGCTTTTTTTATATATATATTAGACAACACTATTTTAACTGATGAACCTTAAAAGTGTCAATATTGTAACTAAACTTTAGACACATCGTAGTAGTTAGCTGTGTTAAAGAATTTCACATGATTTATTCACATTGAAAAGAAACATTTTTTTTTTAAATTATTGATTAATAATTAAAAGTCTCTTTAACTGGATCTAGTTTAATAATAAAAAAGGACAAGTTGAGAAAACAACTCACCATAAATTAATTTCAGTAAAACTGTTCATTAAAAGTATTTACTTTAAGTAAGTCATTCAATAGATAAATATATAATTATCTTCAAATTATTGGTTTCATAAATTCTATTTTCAGTCACCATTCACATAATTTTGTAATCAATGACAACATAATGTTCATCAACAAGCAAACAATCTAATTGAGGACTTGGGGGCCCAAAAAAACATTCGGAAACCTGTCATCGCTAGGTACAGTAACATGCATTATCAAGCTTCTGAGGGTTCCCGACGTACAGCTATTCAAGTCAGCCTCGTTCTGATCGAAGGGGATTTCCATGTGCTCCAGTCGGCGGGAGAAAAATTGTTTCTCTGTTACGCAAATTTGGGATTAAATTTATCTGAGACTCAGTGGTTTGTAACATTTGGTGATACAATTACAATTTGTCCAACAAACGTAACGTTTATTCACTTGTACACAAGGGCAATCATTCGACAACTTACGCAATATTGGCTTACAACAACAACACGATGTTACAGCATAGTCGGGAAATAAATCTCTGGAGACAATTTTAGAGGTTCCGCTTTGACCCTTGAGTTGCCGCTCCGGCATGAAGCCTATGCTGGTTGTTTTTTTGGGCAAAAACATACGTCTCCCCCAACCTCCCACCTTGCCTTGAATGGGCTATCCCACTATAGCTTCTATCCAAGGGGAGTGAGATTCCGTCCAGTAGTTCTCAAGATATCTTGCAGACAAGGCCTGTACATACATATAAATTGGATGAGCACGCGAGGGGGCGGTAGATTCGTGTAGTTCAAGACGAAGCCCATGTCTTTCTGAATTCACTTTCGGTCGAATTCCCTTCCACATCATCCCAACACACATGGCTACGTATCAGGGGTGAAATTCCATTCAGTAGTTCTCAAGATATCTTGCAGACAAGGCCTGTATATACATGTACAAGTAGATGGACGGACGGACAGACACGGATGAACGCATGCACACAAACCAAAACCTAGTCAAATGAGGGGGCTATCCCAATGAAGCTTTCATCCAAGTTTGGTGAAATTCCATCTAGTATCTCCAGATATCTTGCACAAGCCCTCTGTAGACTGGGCGATTTATTAAATTACCGATTCGCGAAGAGTTATCAGGGGAATTCCCAAACAGAACGAACGACTGAACGCATTTTCTAAACCCAGGACTGTCGGGGAGACGAGCATACGGAGCTTAACCCCCCCCCTCCAAATTTTCTACCCGAATTTACATCGATCTCAGGATCGATCATTTCAGCGGGTAAAAAGTCGGAAATCCGCCAATAGGCGGAAAATTCCCATGCCTGATCTTTCCCAAATTCGGTACACAGGTTCCCCTTGGGGTCTAGTTGTGCAAGATACCTTTTCTGGTCCGATTCGAAAATCCAATATGGCCACCAGGCAGCCATCTTGGATTTCCCCATGAAACCTTGTTATCGCGTTTTCTCAGGAACTACTTCATGAATTTTTCTCAAATTTGGTACAGAGGTTCCCCTTGGGGTCTAGTTGTGCAAGATACCTTTTCTGGTCCAATTCGAAAATCCAATATGGCCATAAGGCAGCCATCTTGGATTTTCCCATGAAACATTGTTATCGTGATTTCTCAGGAACTACTGCATGGATCTTTCCCAAATTTGGAACACATGTTCCCCTTGTGATCTAGTTGTGCAAGATACCTTTTCTGGTCCGATACGAAAATCCAATATGGCCACAAGTCGGCCACCTTGGAATTCCCCATGAAACCTTGTTATCGCGATTTCTCAGGAACTACCGCATGGATCTTTCCCAAATTCGGTACACAGGTTCCCCTTGGGGTCTAGTTGTGCAAGATACCTTTTCTGGTCCGATTCGAAAATCCAATATGGCCACCAGGCAGCCATCTTGGATTTCCTCATGAAACCTTGTTATCGCGATTTGTCAGGAACTACTTCATGGATCTTTCTCAAATTTGGTACACAGGTTCCCTGTGGGGTCTAGTTGTGCAAAATAACTTTTCTGGTCCGATTCGAAAATCCAATATGGCCACAAGGCAGCCATCTTGGATTTCCCCATGAAACCTTGTTATCGCGATTTCTCAGGAACTACTGCATGGATCTTTCTCAAATTTGGTATACAGGTTCCCCTTGGGGTCTAGTTGTGCAAGATGCCTTTTCTTGTCCGATTCGAAAATCCAATATGGCCACCAGGCAGCCATCTTGGATTTCCCCATGAGACTTTGTTATTGTCATTTCTCAGGAAATACTCCATGGATCTTTGTCAAATTTGGTACACAGATTCCCCTTGTGGTCCAGTTGTGCAAGATACCTTTTCTGGTCTGATTCGAAAATCCAATATGGCCACAAGGCGGCCATGTTCGATTTCCCCATGAAACCTTGTTATCGCGATTTCTAATGAACTACTGCATGGATCTTTCTCAATTTGGTACACATGTTCCCCTTGGAGTCTAGTTATGCAAGATACCTTTTCTGGTCCGATTCGAAAATCCAATATGGCCACAAGGCGACCATCTTGGATTTCCCCATGAAACCTTGTTATCGCGATTTCTCAGGAACTACTGCATGGATCTTTCCCAAATTCGGTACACAGGTTCCCCTTGGGATCTAGTTTTGCAAGATACTTTTTCTGGTCCGATTCGAAAATTCAATATGGCCACCAAGCAGCCATCTTGGATTTCCCCATAAAACTTTGTTATCGTGATTTCTCAGGAAGTACTGCATGGATCTTTCTCAAATTTGGTACATAGGTTCCCCTTGGGGTCTAGTTGTGCAAAATACCTTTTTTGGTCCGATTCGAAAATCTGATATGGCCGCCAGGTGACCATCTTGAATTTTCCCTTGAAACATTGTTATCGTCAATTCTCAGGAACTACTTCATGGAAATTTGGTACACAGGTCCCACATGGGGCCTAGTTGTGCAAAGATGCCTTTTTTGGTCCGATTCGAAAATCCAAGTTACGCTTAAAATTACATGTAATACGGTATTCCCGAGTTGTGACGTTGCATCACACGAGTCGGCGGATCAAACAGTGGGATATATTCTATATAGTGACTAAAGAGAATATCCATACCTTCACCTTCCATATCAAGGAGTTCAAATAATTCGGAATTAAAATGTATTTCTTCAAATTTTAAATCAGTTTTCTTAGTCCAGTGAACTGTTTCGTCTACATGAAGGGACGTCACTCTTGTGACACAACGTTACAACTCCACAACTTTAGACTACTGCATGTTTCGATCCCAGGGAGATAATCAGGATTCAGACACTTTCAAAGTTTCAACATTACTGCGGGGATCCCTTCAGTATTAAGTATTGTACCATGTTACTATTTTCGAGCATGGGATCTTAAAAGAGATATCTCAAACTAGCCCAGTAAACAGACCAGAATTAGCATTCATTCCTAATTATAAAATCTTAAGTATGTTTCATAGCTCATGCCAAAGGGTCAAAGACATTTGTCTTCGCTTCCAGTACCCAATGATGACACATGCAAAAAAAAAATACTACAG
This sequence comes from Hanleya hanleyi, assembly GCA_036873755.1. Lineage (NCBI taxonomy): Eukaryota > Metazoa > Mollusca > Polyplacophora > Lepidopleurida > Hanleyidae > Hanleya > Hanleya hanleyi. The sequence goes on from JAVTVY010034044.1 coordinate 73,993, forward strand.
AACGAAGAGGAATGATTCTCCGGACATTCACTTTCAGGCTAACGTTGCTCTTTTCTCTTGTACTATTACAACTACGCTCATACCATTCAGCTTCTATAACTGACGTCCCTACTCTCCTTGTTCCTCCCGCTGATTCACATCGCCAAGTTCGCGCCTCTTGGCCGTTAGGGGGCGCTTTATCTGGCTACCCAATCGCCGTGCCGTAATAGCTCGGAGATAACCAGATTCCTCATACTAACCACGATTGGCTAACTACCTCACGTGATCGAAATTACGTAATGCCTTCATGATAGTGAGATCACGACTCTCACGTAATGTGGAAGCCATGCCAATATTTTGACAGCGACATGCTCTCTTACCGTATCTCTCAAAGGAACTTTTTTCCGACTTTATTACAGTCAATATTCAATTCAAAATCTGAAACAATTGAACGGTGTTTTTACGTTACCATTCTAGGCAGCTTGATCTCCTTATATACTCATGACGATAAAGAGTGGTCTTATCAGTGGGATATTAACAACATTTACAGGGATTTATTTGTTAATTATTTGAAGGTATCAGTGAACAAATGTTTGCAATCAGATGACGAACCTTACTAAACAATGGAGGAAGTTATCCAAAAATCTGTTCACTCTTAACTCAGAAATTAACGTAATTGGAGCTGTTTTGCCGTCCGTTTATTGTTAGTTTTGCCGTTAACGACATATGAACGTTTGAAAAGGGAGATAACTCATATTGGCAAGACTCTTCCGTAAGAGCGATATTCATTGGTCATTGGTGGTTGGCCTGTGCAGAGCGCCCCCTTATGGCCAAGAGGCGCGAAATATGCGATGTGAATCAGCGGGGGGAACAAGGAGAGAAGGGACGTCAGTGACACAAGCTGTTTATCAGCGTATATTACAACTGACATAAGTACAGTTTCTAGAAATCTTGAAACTCCTTAAACTTAGAAAGATGATATCATGGTGTTTTCCAGTGTCCCTTTTTCGATCTTTTTCACTCAGATTCGAAATTCCGTAAACAAAATTACAAATCAATCGTTTGTTCTTGGACAATGGACAAAAAGATCCTCTTGTCATTAGCTTACAATTATCGGACAATGGTGGGCGCCAAGATCCTTCAGGATCCCCAGTCGATTATATTTCAAAGTACATTAATTTTAGAACAAACTAATTTGTCATGGAAATTTGGTCAACCAGAAAAGTAAGAATATCGTGGCGCTATAAGGACCATACAGTGCCAGAATATATAGACTTACCATAGTTTCTTGGATTTCCGATTAACTTCTTCACTTTTTCCGACGTGTCTTTCATCATAGTAGAGCTGTCTTTTGTGATATCTTCAAAAACGAAATGGCAAATTTATGATAGAATTTATGCAACTTTGGGACCACCCATAAAGTATGTACATGAAAACTTGCAAATTTGCTGAGTTGATTTTGCGAGCCCACTGAGAACTTGTAAGGAACAGTAAGCCAAACAGCTGGCCAGTTACAAACAGTGTATGATATTTCACTTCAATTGTGGTAAATACATGTCATCACGACACGTCTTGCTGCGATCTACATCAAATGAACTAAGACAGCTGTCTAATCATGAGTCACATGCAAGCAGTGGTGTGAAAGGCATGGTGAATGACTTATATGTCCTGTGTTATTCAATGAGAACAAAAGAGTTGTTCATAGCAGCAGTACAAGATGTATATTCTCATGTACATTTAACTTTACTCAGATTATAATGGTAAAAGTAAACTACAGTTTGGAATGCATGTACCTAGTTTATTAGGATGGATTTCCAGTTCATCGAAGTAGTTCAGAACTGTATCGTCTTCTGTGTTGAGACTTCTATATTCTGCCAGTCTCCGGTTTAAGCCGTCCTCTGTGCTATGGGTGCCTTGTACAGTGGTCTCTGGTAAATTCATGACTCTCTGCTTCAAGAATTCATCTGAAGCTTCCAAAGACACGACCACTTCGGGCATGATGGCCTTATCATAATTAGCTGTTTTTGATTCTTCTGGTTCATCCTCATCTTCATCTGTAAACATACAAATACATCATTAGTCATACTGGCAGTGTGTGTGATGGTGTGGGGGGGGAGGGGGAGAGGGGGTGGGAGTCGTGTGCTGCATATTAAGCTCCTCTTATAGGATGCTCCAGTCAAGTTTAAATCATAAGGCCAGAAAATGAAGGCTCTCCAATGATTTATCACTTAGTTGTTAGAACATGTCGAAAGGGCAAATCGAAAAAAAACTAAAAAAATAGACCACTTTCTGTATCTTGAAATAGATAGGCAATAATTTCTTCAAAGAACATAAACATTTGTAAATAAATATAAACCTGCATATTTCTTCGTATTTTAAAGCCCTCCAGCTTAGGGCAGCATGGTTTGTACCATGTTTGTCTGGCACAGGAGGTAGATTAAAGTGCCAAACAAATTAGGCTCTCTGACGATCCATTGTGATCACCGGTGTCTGTAGAGCCTAATTTTCAAAATTCGAAATTCAAATTTTTTTGTAGTTTTGGTTGGATTTTTGTTGGGGTTAGGGTTTTGCTAGTGTATGTTTGTTTGGGTCATCATCGTTGTGTGACCAATAAGGTTAGGTGCGATGTTAAACTTCAAACAACCAACCATATTTTAAAAGTTATTCAAGGGAATGACTATTTTACTTCCAAAATTATTGGACAGCTGATATTTCACCAACCTGATCAGGTCGCACACTACCATATGGCTGGTCATGTGATACAACAAGGGTCATACATAACCTCCCTCCCAGTATTTTCAGTTCATGTAGACAGGACATCCCAACCAGCTTTACATACCTAGAGCTAGTATTGAAGTCTGACTATACACAATAGAGTAATCATATCTTAGGTTACGTAGAGTGATTAAGATACAGCCTTTCAATACACAAGACGTGTTTTGAAAAAGAGATATTTGAACCTACTGGCAAATAGTTCTTTGGCTTGATCCATAGTTTTAGGGAAGCCATCCAAGATGAAGCCTTGATTCTGACATTTCATGGAGTGGAGTTTTTCCCTGAAGAAGCGGATGACGTGCTGGTCCTCTATACGGCCTGTGTTTGGATCTTTGTTTTCATTGATGTTTTCCAAGAGTTCCTGGGCCTCTTGAGCCTTTCCATCATCCTCCTCTTGATCATCGGAGTCTGCACGGTTAGCTAACAACTCCTGGAGAGAAATATCACATCAAACAATACAACAGGCTGTGATTCACCGAGTAGTGATATGATCTTGGAAATGGTGCACTTTTACTGTATGACGGTCAAAAAGGTGTAGGGGTCAAGTATTACCACGGGTATCAGAAAATATACTTATATATATATATGCCACACTTTGTATAATGTAACAGTGTTACGAAATACACAGACTGCCTCTACCTCTTAACAGGGTGTAAAACTCCAGACATGAAGAAAGCAAATTGTTTGTTTAAGATATACATGTATTTTTGTGCGCTGTGAACAATGTTTTTGCCCTGAATAAAAAAAAATGTAAAAAAAAAAAAGTACAAATAAAGCCGACATTTCCCGAATCGAAAAAAAAAATATATTACCACGGGTAATGTACAAGTGAATTGTTGTCTTGACAGATAAATCCCTCCCCTGATTCATAACAAAGTTACTCCCCCTGATTGCGAGTTTCAAGCCAAACATCTTCCTGAATGTGTTCTGGGGTTAAAATAATGTATTCAATACATGAAGATAGAATGCGTACAAAAACCAAAAGTATGCAGCTTAAATTCCAGATTGGATTTCATTAATGAGAATTTCAATGGTTGAAAATTTCTTACCAGATTTTCCATAGCTTCGGCAATCACATCCCTGATTTGAATGTGATGTAGTTTGTAGTGTTCACACAGCTGCTGTACAACAGTAGTTTTACCCGATGCAGGTGGTCCCAATATACATGCTCTCAAGGGCTACAAAAGAAGCATAGATTCTTTTGAGATGGTGATTCACCGCAAATTTTACAAAAATATCAGGGTTTTTCTCCCAATCACCCATATCTGACATCTTAATCGAATGTAGCTATGCAAGTAACACATGTTAACATCTATTGTGTCCAATATATGTAATAATGCAGGTACCTGTAAAGCTCTAGTGTTCTTGTACTCTTTGATAATCTCTGTGATATTCTCCACAATGCCGGCCTCAGAGACCCACTGAATCCTCATATTCTCCTTCACATTGACAGCATCCATCCGCAGGTTCACTAGTAACATGTCAAAGTCAGCTTGCTGAAAAACCAACGCAAATCCAATCAAGTCAGACAAGAGAAAGTTACACTGCTGCTATATAATTGATATGGCACAGTTCTCACCAACCCAGAACAGTAACATATCAAAGTTAGCATGCTGAAAAACCAACCCAAATTCAATCAGTCAGACAAGCTACACTGGTGCTATATAATTGATATGGCACAGTTCTCACCACCCAGAACAGTAAATGACAATTACAGATTAGAAGTGTTTTCTTTACGGACAATTAAATTTATTGTTACAAAGCCCGATGTTGTAATGAGATATTCTATTTAATTTCTCTGAAATTTTGGGGTGACCAAATTTACCAACTAGCTTGTTCGTAATTTTAACACAGATTCGGAGATGTATCGAGGGTTTTTATCATTGAAGACTTTACTGTGGTGGCATGCTCACACTTCACCACCACACAACAATCACTGTATGTCATTTAATAGTTATCACAGGTGATGAACATGCATATAATACAATTTTAATTTACTTCATCTAAGGGCTGTTCCAGAAAAAAGTACATGGGGGGACAGAAGGCACTTTATATATTTATGTATGGGTCATGGGGTAAAACAGTTAAATAATTACATGGGTGGTTGCCTGATGGATAAACATAATGGCATTTTGTTGGTTAAATATTATATTCAATAATATGGGTGGTGGGGATAAAATTATATTTCATTACATGGGTGGTGGGGGCAAAAATAAAGTGCCTTCTGTCCCCCCCATGTACTTTTTTCTGGAACAGCCCTAACTCAAAATACAATCAATGAGCAACCCATCAATGAAGAATAGGAGAGGTATGGGACATGGTAGCTTACATAATTTTAGCTTACATAATTTTCGAGTGATAGATAAAGTATACATACCTGAATGTCTTTACTGAGTAGGGCTTCCTCTTTGGTAATAGTTTTTATCTTCCCTGTGCCAAGATTTGTGCTCACGGCCTGCAAAGTCAAATTCACCTTTCCTTGTAAACAATCTCCATGATGTACATATAAGAAGCATTGTAAATACTAAACTAAATTTTGTAGGCAATGGGCTGAAGCTTCATCCTTCAGTAAATGTGATTTCAATTTCTGGATTGAGGGTAATTTACGGAAGAGCAGTATATACTTCTATGGCAGTGTACACTGCCACTATACTTCCACAGACCTCCCCTCTACTGCGGCCATACTTCTGAAACTCTGTGCAATTCCAGCTTTTTTCTCTATACTGCCACTATACTTCTGGCACTTACACTTTTGCTGTGTATACTGCGGTCATACTTCTACAACTTGATCACAAAAAATGTCAATTCTATACTGCTGTTATACTGCTACAAGTTTAGCTGTTTCCTGCTTGTGTACACTGCTGTTATACTTCTACAACTTGTCCTTACCAAAAAAGGCCTTCAACTTGAAACTATACTGCTGCTATACTTCAGTGAGAGGAATGCTGGGATAGGAATTCCTCATTAATTTGAAAAATAGGTCAACTGAATTTCCCTCCAGTGAGCACACAGTTGCTGTGTATGGCACATGGAGAGCAGATCTTCGCAGTACTCTTTTCTCTGTACAGCTTTGTTCATGAACTGATGCATGTAAGTAGCATTAATATATTAGATGCCAATGGGAAGAATTTCCCTTTCATTCCATTCCCCATATTTTTCCAATACTGCATATTTTTCAAACATACTGAGGCCAACATTATGGCATGTCTGATATAAAATTTATCATGGTGAGAATATAGGGGGTGGTTTCAGCCAGGGCAATCAGTTTAATTATACCCCAAAACATGTTTAGGCCTACCATGTTATAATACATCATATGTCCATGTTATAATGTAGTAATATCAACCATTCATGTGTGTATGATACATGAATGTGTCAATTTTCCCTGAAAGAGGATGCTTGTATATACCATTTTTATTTAGACCACACTTGGTATACAGGGCAATCTTATACTGCTGCTATACTTCAGCCTGTCTACTGCCACTATGATGCAGTCATACTTCCACTATACTGCTACCATACTGGCCATATACTTCTGTCTATGCTGCCAGCCCCCTGCCATGACACTGCCTTCGTACTTCAGGGAAGGGTTACAGCAGCTTAATTAACATAATGTCAGCATACTGCAGTCATACTTCCACTATACTTCTACTATGCTGCTACCATACTGGCCATATACTTCTGTCTATGCTGCCAGCCCCCTGCCATAACACTGCCTCTATACTTCAGGGAAGGATTACAGCAGCTTAATTAACATAATGTCAGCATACTGCAGTCATACTTCCACTATACTTCTACTATACTGCTACCATACTGGCCATATACTTCTGTCTATGCTGCCAGCCCTCTGCCATAACACTGCCTCTATACTTCAGGGAAGGGTTACAGCAGCTTAATTCACATAATGTCAGCATACTGCCAATATACTGCCACTATAATTCTGCAACCCTGCCACAACTCACAACTTCAGTCTAACATGTGAGTATCTTCTTCAGAAAAAGCTATTTCAAGGCAGTATAGTGGAAGTGTATACTGCGGTCATACTGCCATCATAATTCAAGCTTCTACTGCAGCTGTACTTCTACTCTAATGCTGTCATACTTCCTTTTCGTAATATGTCTCAATGCTATTCACCAGCCTAACGAACAGCTTGCATGGTCAGAGTTCATCCTAACGACTCAAAAGCCACAAATATGTTATTTCTAAAATATGCAACGAAAAAATGGTCTAAGTACATCACATTTTAAAGTTTCAACTACACACATCCCTCTATTGTAATAAAAAGTTTCAACTACACACATCACTCTATTGTAATAATAAAATGAAGGCCTGGTCATTATGTATTCATAGGTTAGATTTTTTCTCACCCTGACAATTTCGTCCATCGTGTTATTAGCATCATCTTTGGCCACCAGATATCTGACCTTGGGTCGACTATCAGCGACATTCTGTATCACTCTGTAATGGAGAAGCACAGTCAGGCCTACTCAACAAATACTATCTGCACATTAAATCAGTAAAACATTCCAGGTTCTATTCTAAGATTCTGTCATAAGAATCCATTCACTGCAAGACACTAAAACAACATAATAAATAACGGTTTAATTTAACATTTTCTTCATGCATTGAAACTATTCTAATGATCAATAAAATGGAAAGAGGTAAAGAGTAAATCACAGTATAAATGAATAATAATGTGCTATTAATTGTCTGATAATTGTCTGGCATGACAGTATCTTCTTTCTAGTTCGTTTATATGAAAATATATATCCTACATAAAGACAGGTGTATGGAGTATAGATATGTTCATTATAATGTATTATATCTGGAGAGCCTTAAGGCAAAGGAGTTGTTTGATTGATCGTGAACCCTTGAAAAATAAAGAATTTATTATTATTATTATCATATTAGTATTAAACAAGTTATTCACCCTGCCAAGTCCTTAATGTGTATAGTTGGAACAACATTTGTTCCATCTCCAAAACACTGTAGTTCTGGGGCATTGTGCCAGGCAGCCTGAAAATAACCCAGAAATGAATACAATTAATCTTACTTCCATCTTCCTTCATTGTAACAACAAGACATTAGCATTACCAAGAAATTGTGTCAATAATCCATAGATATATTAAAACATAGAACATGGAACCACGAGCTTCTTTCATTTGCTTATATTATATATATGATTTAAGGGAGATAAATAAAAACCTCAAACATTACAAAAAGTTAAAACGAAGTAACCTTGGATGGAAGTATCCCTGACAAACGATTCTCAAAATGTAGTCAATGTCATTTTAAATAATTGTGCAAACCTTGAACAAATAGTGGAAAATGTTTTCCCCAGCTCCGTAGGTCAGACCAGAACACACCACATATGTCACTAGCTTGGCTTTATTCTGCAAATACATCATAACAAACATTAATGCAAATTTATCAGTGTACCAGTGTATCATACAAGGTGAAGAAGATAATCATGCATGTTAAGGATGTCCGCTGGTGGTAAATCAAAGTAATTAACTTTTTGAATAATGTGTGTTGTTGCATTCATAATTGTGTAATATGAGGAAAAACAAGGAAAAAAATATAGGTTGGTGTGCATTTTTTAGCTGTAGGCAACGTTAAGTGGACTGACCCATGCTCAATTTGATACCCAGAAAACATAGGGAATAGCTCTAGTTTTGAAGCATATTCATGAAAAATTCGTATAAATAGTATTTAACTTTTTCTTATATTCTAACTGTTCGCAGATAATCACAATGTCTATCAAAATTTATCAAAATTGGATGGATGTTGCTGTGCAAAATTCTCAGCTAGAAGGCTTTTAAAGGAAATCCCTATGTCTTAACCTAGGAAAGGGAGATAACTCAATAGAAAAAACAGGCAAAATGGCTGCCAAAGCCAAAAACCACCAGCGGACATCCTTAATTCAGTGAGTACACTATTTTGTGTGATGAATGATAAATACGAATGGCACTGCTCACAAACAAGTAATTGCATGCAGTTTAATAACAGTATTTTGGGTTATTTCCAACAGAATAGATAAATCCTACGAAATTATCATTAGGCGACCAGATATCCCAATGTTGCAGTCGCAACTGTCTTTCAGTCTTTCAATGGGCTAACTGCTTTGATCCTAGAGTGGAAGTTTGATGAAGACTTACAGTTTTTCCAAGCTTAATAACAGTCTTCTCAGCACTGACATGCTCTTTAAAATTGGGATGTGGCTTTCGCCTACGATAGTCATCTTCTGTGAATGGGATCTCTGGATCTTCCTGGTAAAAACAAATAGAAATCAAAATCACATCAAGGAATGAGTTTGCATCCTTTTGAAGTCTCTCTGGGGATCACCTTAGAAACTGCTACATTGCATCTTACAGCAGGATAAGCCAGGTAAAGAATAAGTCTGAGGCAAGTTCACCTCAGATAAGTGTCACGCTAGGGAAAGATTGCCCTAAGGAAGTACTACCAAGGGGTTTGAAACTGAAACAGAGTCAAGGAAAATGGTCCATACTTCAAGCATCATGAAAGATTGTATACAATATCTAAGTGGGAGGAAAACAATGGTCTAGGCCTGGACAATAGATTTTTACATGATGCATTGGTCAGGAAACAATTGCATGAAAACCACGCTCCTTGAAAGGAACATCAAATGGGAGGATCACCACCACAGGTAAGAATCTCTAGAGGAAAGGATGGATATGTACACTTTGACAGAAACCGATAAAAAACAATCCCCAAGGAGCAGTTTGTCATGAACTAAGTCCCATAAATATTTGAACACTTACAGGATCGAGAGGTTTACTCTTAGCCCAGGTCATAGCTGTGGATATGAGGATGAACATTTTAGGCTTCTCTATCTTCTCCAAGTCTGAATGTAACTCTGGAAAACAAACAGGGAAGTGATTCATTGTAGTTATACACGTTAATCCTTCAATACAAACTGTGCTTACAGGTACTTCTTTGCAACACTGTGATGTGATATCAGCACTTTGGAATAAGCAAATCACCTCAGCAAAACTTGTGTGGCTTTAAAATAATCCTCAGTCAAAACTATGTTGAAAATTGCAGTGCTGGAACTGATGGAAGTTGTGGTTATTTACGATGGCTATTTCAAAGTCAGTCCCTGGTGAGCTGGACTTCACATAAAATTCTCAGCATTTGTGGATTTTTGTCAGAGCATGCAGATAAGACACCATTGTCAGTGATATTTAGAGATAAAACAAGAGAGATGTACATTATGAAACACTGTATTGTCCCTCATGTATGAATTGATATACCTGATACGGCCCAGACAGCCTCGTCAATCTGATCTGGATCCTCTGTAACGTCATATACTATGATATCACACTCCACAAGCTGTTCATACAGTTGGTCTTTGTTCTCATACTGTAATATAATACACATACAAAGTATGAAGTACATGTACTTGTAAATTGTAATATTACATGTACAAGCACACAATTTCAAGTAATTTGACGGAGAACAAATTATTTCCCGTACATTTAATAAAAGCCTACACTAGTTTATCATTCAGTGACTTCATATTGACACCAATTGTTTGAATTTGCTATTGCAAAATCGGTGTGTACTGGTGGCCTGTCGTGTATTTAGTTAAAGTGATCGTAAACCCTCAGGTATAGTTTCCATCAAATGAAAGACGATTGTGAATATTTATTGTAATTTTTTACGATTTTATTACACAGAATAAACTGCAAATAAAGTATGGTATTCTATGGTGGTCTGTTGCAATCATATTTAGGTCCAGTGACGTCACACTGCATTAATACATATATTTCAAACAGTGTATGCACTTTCCAATGCTTTAGTCAAGCTTAAGATGTGTACACATTGAGTTTCAATACAGACTCACTGTTCCAATATGCAGGTTTCACCAAAAATCGGGGAAATTAAATACAAGATTCAAATCGACTTGACCCTTACAAGTTATACATGTCCCAGATTTTGGTGAAACATGCACATTGGAACAGTGAGTCTGTTGAAACTCAAAGTGTACACACCTTATGCTTGAATAAAGCATTGGAAAGTGCATACGCAGTTTGAAATATATGTATTAAGGCAGTGTGACGTCACTGGACCTAAATATGATTACAACAGACCACCATAGAATACCATACTTTATTTGCAGTTTATTTACGTAATAAAATCGTAAAAAATTACAATAAATATTTTGCCACACTGTTTGCAATGGGCTTTCATTTGATGGAAACTTTAACTGAGGGTTTACAATCACTTTAACTCCAGTTTCCAATACCATAATAAGACAACCAGTTCATGTATGTTGTCCAATAGTATACCTGAATTATTTCTTTGACACAATCTTGTTTCTGGGCAGCTTTATCTTTCAAAGTACCAATAACTTCATAGCAACCTTCTTTAGAAGCAGGAACAAATGAACTGTCAATCGACTTGGCATCTTCTTCCTCTTCAGCCTCCTCTAATGATGCTCCAACCACACAGCTAGACAGGTACTGCAAAGTGGAATGAACAAATTAGAAAAATAACGATAACAAAAATAGAAAGGAAGTTTCATGCCAAACGAATGACATTCCTCACCCAAAGAAATCAATGACATAATTTTTGCCAAATTGTACCTCAGGAATATACACTCATTTTGTGAAAAAAATTACTTGGTCATTGAATTCACTACTGTTCATGTCACCCATCGGGATTTTTATAAGTTTAGTAAAAAATGTACTTGTAACAATAAAAGTGTACAAGTTTGCTCTCAAATAAAAGTCGCACATCACCAGATGCCAAAAAATGTGCATATGTATGTCAGACCACATAGTCTATACATCAGAAACAAGACCAAATCATGTATGGATGCCAATAAGAAATTATTCCCTGCCAATGATTGAGAAGACCCGACCCATGTTCCCAACAACAGAATAGTTACAGGGTGCGAAATAGCCCTTTGCCCGATTGCCCGGGGCAACCTAAATTTCCTTTGGGCAACCAAATTCTGTCCAAATTGCAATGCATTTGGATGTGTTGGTTGCCCATGCTTGCCGATGGGCAACTAGAATTTGTTTGTCTATTTCATACCCTGAGTTACATATAATTTAAAATAATTAAATAATAATAACTATTACAATAATTAATAATAAGTATTATTATTAATTATTTATATTAATCAGATAATTTATATTTGTTGACTGTATTGCTAGTCTGTGCAAAGGCTGTGTATCTTTGTCAATAAATTTTATCTTACCGTATCTCATGATATATAATTGTCTACTGAATTAATATTTATAATTATAAAAACTTGAGGGTCACCGAGCTCTAGAAGGTAAAACACTACACTGATTTACATGTATTTAAAATTGTACTGCACTTACCTCACAACATATTTTTCATTATTCACTTCCCTCCATGGCAATAATTCTCTAGTTCCCTAATCCAGACAATCTATCAGATTTAACCATTGTCTGCGTGGAGCGTATATATGAGGAAGCTCGAACTATGTTTGACACTGTTTACTAATTTGTTTATATGGACTGGATTTGGAGAAATCCATCATTTTTATTCAAGTGTCCAATAACTGTCAGGGAGTTCGAGTTTCCTATGACCCTTCACCCAGATGACGGAGAATTTCTGACAGACAGATCATTTCTGACAGATTGTCTGGTTGAGAAACCAGTCAATCTGGTCGATAACCAGAATATCTGTCAGAAATTATCTGTCGTCTGGGTGAAGGGTCATAGGAAGCTCGGACTATCGATTCCCAATTTGATTCATCCACACACAACAACAACACAATATAAAGCTGGCGTTGCAGCATTTGAAATTTCTAGGAGATGGTAGTTTTCCGAGACATAAACCATTACCGGTACTGATAATAATTAATTTGTCAAGGAAGTCGGGTCAAAATATTGTCATGATCATCATTTTTATTGTCACTCAGTGACCCTGAGGAGGTTACGCTGATTTTTTTTAAGGAAATCATAGAACGATCTTCACCTACCAAGCTCTGTGAATGTTACAACAGCAGGGGTTATATTATCAGTTGTAACAGCCATATTTTTAGGTCTAATTTGTCAATAAATATTCCGAATCTAGCTCAGCTGAGCAATTGAAGCTCCATCTAACCATGGCGGCTATAACCTACAATAACAGACACTATTATTAACATGTACCGGCAACATGATCATCCGTCAAGTTCAAGATGACCGGATGCTGTAAAACTGGCTGGGCTGATCAGTGTGCAGGATAATAGGAACTGTGAACACTCTCGTGTTCTGGTACATGCACCGTCGTGATATGACTGAAAAATGCACTCACTCACCTTCAACATGCAACAACAACAACAACGGCAGCGTATCCTTACCTTAGCTAAATTGCAGCCTTGATACTGATCAACGTGATTAATGAACATTCTCTTGCTCTTGGGCTTGTCCATGTCTTCTTGTGTGCTTGCCATTTTGACGAGTGTTCCAACAGAGTTAGATTACGGTACAAAAAATCCAAGCAAGACTGCGCGCTCCCTAGCACAGTCGACGATCAACTCTGTGGCTTCTTTGTAACTATGGCTACCCTGAGTGACGTTGCAGGATAGTTGAGGGGAGACAACTCTTGATAAGCATTTTCATATCCAGATCCGACAAATTTAGGCATACACATGCAAGTGATTTAACGGCTAATCAAATGTTTACCTTTGTACTAATCTGCGAATGTAAAATGAACTTTATAAAATGGAATTAAAATAGACAAGTATTTACCGTAAAATGAACTTTGAAAAGAAATGACCTATTATTCTCTGTTTACAACTTGTTTTTGCTAGAACGTTGCAGATTATTGGAACTGTTGTTCCAGTTTCCTTTACAATTAAGCAAATATGTGCAGGTCCCCAGTATGCCAAGCCATTTCTGTATTTTTAATCGATTTTTGCACAAATGTTAAAAAGATTTCAACATATATAAAAAAGAAAAGCAAATATTTATTTTACATCAATATGGAAAAGTTTAATACAGTAAATGTTGAAAACCTTTCCACATATGTTGAACAAATGTGGGGGGGTCACATGATTTTTGACATATGTGGAAAAGTTTTACACATATGTGTAAGAAATTGTTAAATACTAAAATGGCTGATCAGGCAGGCCGTTAGCCTGGTTGTCTAGCAGGCTGTTTCAGTATTTAATCAAGTATTTAATCAAGTATTTGACATACGTTTAAAGTTTTTCACATATTTCCATAAACATTTCAACATCTGTACCAAAGAATTACAAATATGTGGGAAAGTTTCCACGTTTGTTTATAAAACTTTCCACATATGTATTCCACTTACAGGACTTATATTACATACACTTTTTTCTTCTTATGTTGAAATCTGTTGTACATATGTGGAAAAGTTTACACAAACATGTATGAGAAAGAAATAAATGCTGTGTCACAACAGCTTTTATTGAATCAGCTCAAAACGTAATCTCAACAACTCTTCTGACTTTCTTTTCAAAGTTGATATTTTCCCGTATTTTGGAGTGTCAAAAATATTCATAACAGAAAATGTCTTAGGTGTTTGGCACAAAACCATTAATTTGAATTGAAAAGTGCTTTCTACTAGTAGTACACTTTAATTTGTATGTTAAGTACTGTATGGCCAATAACGATTTGTCGGAACTATAACTTGTATGATTAACATGGCATGAGGAACAAAGAAACTGGATTTTGCTCAGCAAAAGATTATGGTATGGTAATCATTGTTGGACAACATATCTGTAAAGATTTGATAAGTTCTTGAATCAACTAAAGACACAATACAGACACAGCTATAGATTCAGAATTGGAATGCTGTGACCTTGACATCTGACCTCAAAATGAGTAGCTTTTTAGGAATTATATGCATAATATGTTGATGGAAAGTCTTGAGGAGTTGAGACCTAGACCTAGTGGCTTCAAAACCAATAATCCATGAGTTATTCACTTATATCTTCAGTGAAGATTCAGAGTGGACAGAATGAATGGATTTGAAGTTATCATGCTAACAAAATTTGTTGACACATGGACAGGGAGTGATTCTATATCCCCAAAACAGGCGGTCTAGAAGAAAAAAAAACAAAACAAATGAATCTTATAACTGTTGATTGAAAAGTCAATCTAACAGACTGTAATTTTCAATTTTCAATTGAAAAAGATGGCTGCCCAATTGCAGACTGTGAAGATTGAAATTAGGGACAAAATTCAATCTACATGTATTTAGATTTCCAATGTAATTAACTAGGATTTCATAGATTCAGAGAACACAAATTACCTGCACTTGAAAAATGGATTTGGAATATTGGTCACAAATATTCTGTACAACTCCTGGACTCAAGAATTATTAATCTAGGGAACAATACTAAACTGGTTTTAGAACAGAAGGAATCACAAACAAGAAATCTCATATGAACTATTCTGGGATTTATTCAGCTGAACAAACTTCGATTTCCATTGAAATAATCACAATATTTTTCTTTCAAATTCATCCTATACATTTGGTTTGTGCCAGTATCATTAGTTTTTGATTGGTGTCAATCAAAATAGCAAAAAATCTGTTACAAGTTCTTTTACAGGCCATATAAAAGTTTCGACAATGTTGGCAAAATATGTGCAGGACTACAAAATTCTTACAGCTTATAACAAGATGGATATTAATCAATACAAATTTCATACCTGTTTACCATGGTTACTAGTCGGTATGTAAACTGCATACACATGCGCAATTAGAAATTTAAACAATGTAGCACCTTATATATATATATGTAGTGAGAGTTTTTACAAAAGCAATAATTATTACTGGCAGTTTTTACCAGCAGATTTGATGAATACAATGAGGATATAATCATGGTAAGATCACAGAAATCATTATCACAGATAACCAGAGAGATTAGTTCACCAAATAATGGCAGTAAAATATTCGCTTAAACTTTAAAATTGTTGCACAGGTTCGTTTTAAGTACATATAGATGCATATAAACAATTCCAGATGGAGATCAATATTGATCTGTCATACACAAATATAAGAGAATTTACTAGACATTCATCATACTGATTCATCATCACATGAGAGAAATCAGTGAAATGATACATGCTAACAATTTGCCCTAATGAATAGTACGTAATACATATATTTTTTAATTTCCTCTAATTTTCAGTGAATCACGTGATCACGATATTCAAATAGGGAATATTTCTACGAAGTGTAAAACATGTAAGTGATTAATGCTGGAATAATGAATAGTAATATTATGATATGAAAGATGTTAGTGATACTGCTAGTCTATATTGAAGACACATGCAGCAGAGACATTAGTGGCATTCAAGTTACCGCATTATGGAGAAAGTTATTGTAGATCATCAGACTGCTTACTCAGAGGCTAAATTCAATGCAGGGCATGAATTTACCATAAAACTTTGCTAGACCATCGGGCTGGTACATTTCATTACACAGAGCTGAAATTCTTGAATTATAAGTCAGGCTGGTTAGCTAGCTTCAGAACTAAATTCAACCAGACAAGTTCTAAATTCACCAGCCACGGGTTGCCGGGCTTGTGGGAATTTCGAGCTCTGCAATGATCACTCAAGCATAATGAATTCCAAGTAGTCTCAACCATTTGAACTCCACTGTCTTTGAACACAATACTAATGAATGTAATTTACTTAAAAAACATTGTGATATGGTTCAGTTTTCATTACATGCAGATCCACTGCTGAGCTATATAACAAACCATTCTTTGTGTATATGTAACCATATTTAATATTAAATGGTCACATTTACCAGAAAGATAAAGTAATTAATGTAGAATACGTATCATGAATATCTACAGATGTTTTTACCATGTTTGTACAAAATGATTGTCTTCCGCAAATAATAAGGTTACTTGAAAAGTACTTTATCAAGGTATTGTATTCAGTTGAAATGACAAAAATTTCAGATAATGTATATGAAGTAAAAAAGGGGTTATTAACAAAGTCCAAGTGGAGGCCTCCTAAGAATCTGCAACAATATATGTTTGCATTGTTCCTTTGTGAAATGTAAGTAGATGACATTGACAGGGTAACTGAGGATGAGCAATTTCATTTTCATGAAGAAATATATTTGTAAGATATCCAAGAAATTGACTGGGAAAGCTAGTAACATTCATGTTTAGTATCTGAACTGTGATGAAAACATTTGCTGCCCCAGTAATACCAAGAATGAAGCAGGAAAACAAATTCATGTGCCCAATCAAACTGGTGTTGCGATTGCATGGGAGAATGCTGGGAGGCATGTAGAGTACTTGTGGAAGGTGTGTTGGGGGCACATGGAAGGGGTGATGAGAGCATACTAAAGTTGTTGAGATCACACAGGAGAAGTGTTGATTGCATATGAACGATGTGTTTAGAGCATGTATGCTGTAGGGATGGTGTGTTGAGAGCATATGAATGGTTTCTTTAGAGCATGTATGCTGTACTAGAGATGGTGTGTTGGGGGACATACAGAGGATGTGTTTAGTGCATTATGCTGTAGTGATGGTGTATTGAGGGTATACGAATGCTGTGTTTAGAGCATGTATGCTAGAGGGACGATGTGTTGAGGATATATGAAGAGAGTGTTTAGAGCATGTATCTATATGGTCCAGACAATTTTGAATGGCCGGACATACATACATGTGCACACTGAACTGATTATTAGGCAGCATAAGAATCTCTTGTGTGAAAGTACCCTGCAGATTTCTGAGACTGCCATGGAGAAACTGAATTCTCCTAGTGAATTTATCACTTTCGCCAACTGTAGACAGGAAGAGTAAACATTCCCTCCTTTCTGTACTATTGTTATACTTGTCCATGGGAAGTGATTAGCAGTCTGCCACAAACATTTCACCACTTCTCTCAGGAATAGACGTAAAGATTAGGATTTTCATGTAACAGTTTTGTCCTTTCATCGATTTGTTCTGGTTGAACCTCATCTTCGTAGGAGGACACATCTTGTATGTTAACACTTCTGTGAGGGTATGACTTTTCTTGAACATGGATATCAAGTGGAGTGGTCATACTGGTCTGACAGATTGAACAAGGCAGCCAGGACAAGTCTATCAGCTGATTATACAAAGCTGTGCCAATCAACAGGAAAAGGAAGCCATCCACTGCAACAAAACAAAGGTCAGGAGATAAAACTGTTAAAAGATAACTTTTTTCTCTAAGAAAGTAGCCTACACATCTTCCATGTATGCCATTAGCTGTGTTTAGACATGGTTACTTAATACACAATCATGACAATGCATATAGCAGAGGAACATGTGATCTGAGACAAAACACCAATAATAAGTTTCAGATAAACTTAAAATGATACATTTATGACAGTTTGTTATAGAACTATAATTCTGATATACAAAGCATGTACCATTCACCTTAAAGGTCAAATGCAAAGGCTCTTAGATATTCCTTTTTGTATAATTTATATAAGTTGAATAATGATAGAAATACCAGTCTATCTACTTCACTTGGTTTAATTTGAATTATCTTGTCGGCTAGAATCTTCTAAAAAGTTGTGATACCCCAAGCCCAGTTGAATTAAGATTGGCAAACCGCTATCGCTTATCTTTCCTTGATTGTGAAGCGTTTATACTCCATGTAAGGACCATGAGACAATGCACACAATAGCCAAGTCTGGGGACAATAATGTGTCTAGACTTGTCCTTTTTCAGCTGCACAAAGACTCGGACTGCCTACATGAAGTATCTACCTTGTGAAGTCACGTCAGACCAGCCGCCCAGAGACTGAACGTTACACGTATTGAAGCACAGACAAGCGGTCTGATGTGTCATCACAAACTAGCATCAAACAAGGGCAGATAAGTGATGCAGATTTCATTTCTAAATTGGCACGGCTTGAGATGCCAACTTTGAAGCATTTTTCAAAAGCTACCAGGAGACAAAATACTTCACCACATCGGTGTAGAGAACACTCCAAGTACATAATGCTATCAAATTTACAAATTCCTGTCTGTGTAAACACTTTAATGATACCATTAAAAGCCACTCTAAACCCTACATGACCTAAACATTTATGTCTAATTGATATGATAATGTCTTCATAAATCTGTAAATTTGCACTCTTAAGTCTGGGGTGCCTACCTTGAACTAATATTGTTGCCTGTTCTTTCATATAGAGGAACACAATACAAGCAACTATGCTAAATTCCATTAAAACTCCCCATTTTTTCAATCTCTGACGTTTCTCTTGTACATGTATCAGTCAATGCAGTTTTGTTATGGTACATCGTCGCTATATAGCTGAAATATTGCTGAACGTGATGTCAAATCTTAACTCTGTGTCTCTCTCCTTGTTATGGTACATTTAGTTGTTTGTAATATCAGAGTTTTGGCATCTACAGTTCAAAATTGAGCAACAAAACAGACTTGAAACTTTCAACTTGACCAAAATCGAGAGATTATTTCCAGTTGAAAACAACTGGTGATGAGATAAATAATCAAAATATATCAAAATAAGACTGATCAGGTATCAATACTCACTTTGAATGAGACCCCAGTATTTATCGAAAGGTTCACCAAATGTCTGAAGAAATAGATAAGTTTACTGTTAGACAATGGAGTACGATATGAAATATATAATATACTTCAGAACCAAACTTCAATTGATCTATTATCAATTGATAATTCTTTTGAATCCAGAAAATATTCCAAATTTCAGCCCTCAAACTTAACCATGGCATTCAGCAATTGTCATTGTAAATGTTGTAGCCGAAGTGATTTGTGATGGCAAAAATTAACCTGATGTTAATTGTAAGGTGCGACAGATTGTTTGCATTGGCAGAACTTTCTTAATTTCAAGGGCTGAAATATAATGTAAAATTTCTGTGGGTTTCTGCAAATTTACTGTTTATGTCAGATGGGAAGCAAAATATGATAGGTGGTGGAGCATTAGGGCATTATGCTGAACCGTTACTGGAATACATAGCTGAGATATAGACCATAATAGACATATTCACCTGTCCAAAAGCATAGTAGATAATCAGATCGGAGATCCAGACTAATATAGTTCTGCAGGCATCAATGAGGGTTCTGTGCACAGCTGAAAGACATCACACAAAAATTTAAAACTACATGTATTTGAATGTCCTCACAGAAATGTTACTGTATATATGAAGCCATATAAATGGAACATTGTAAATATTCCATGTCATTTAATTTCCATTATCACATGATAGACAGCATCCACGCTAGCCCATGACATCAATATGTGGGCCGCTTCAGATTTTTCCAAAGCCCACGTAACACCGATATTGAGTAGGACTCACCCGTCACAGAAATAGGACAATTTTAGTTAATTCGTGATAAAGCGGAATGCATGCCCCACTGTTGATGTAAACATCTTCCTCAAATAATGTTTATATCCGACTGCTGAAATGACTTATGGATTCAATTCATAAAACAAAGAACCTTGGATGTGTTGGGACTCTTTTCAGAGCAGCAATTGACATGTATGAGATATATGTTAACTCACCCGTATAGCTATAGAGCTGTAGAACTACAAAATGATCAATCTGTGATCATTAGACTTTGTTTCTCAACAAGGGTAGACAGGCATGACCTTTACGTGGTTACTGGTACTCTTGTAAATCCCATAAGCCACAAGTCAATCAGAGGTATTACATTGTTTGATTGATGAGAGGTATTTACCTGTTAATGACTTGGTGACGGCCAGACCAAAGTAATTGTAGAAGGCAATAGAGGTGAGATAGAGTAGACAAAAAATGAGTAGTTTATAGTCATTCCCGATCTGATAAACGGCATCCAGACTGTTCTCATAACTGTTGTTCACCTGAGGACCTGGTATAAAGTACATCACAGGTAAAACAACCTGTGAACAAAGAAATGTGATGTCAACATGTCTCCGTCACTCCAAATAAGGAAAGAAGAACTTTACAGCAAAAAAGAATTTTTTCTCACTTTTTCTTTTCCTTCTCCTGCTTATTATCAAATTTTATTATTACTTATTGGCAAGCATGAGGTATAAGAATAAGTTAATATGCAGGGGCGTCGTTAGGGGGGGGTCGTCCGGTGCGAACGACCCCCCCTTGGACGCGCCAAAAAAAAAACAGAAGAAAAAGCAAAAAAAAAAAACAAACAAACAAACAAACAAACAAACAAAAAAACCCAGAGAAAACAAAAACAAAAACAAAACAAAAAAAGCGAAAGGGAAAAGAAAGAAATAAAAAATGTCTCCAGGCACGTATTATGAAAGAGCTGTAGCTCTGTTCATGAGACTCAACCCTTGACGGATACTGCAGGGGAGCCCTCGACGGATAAAGCAGGCGAATTTACTATTCAATTAATCATTAGCACTAACTCGTGTGTATTTTTCCTTCTGCTCGATGCGTGTGGATTTGATAATTAAGCATCGGCAGCCTCGGGCTAACGTTGGCGAAGTGCAAAACGGGCAATAAACTGAAAGCTGTATATGTATAAGCTTTGGTGAAGGCTATACTACATTCGTGATACTTCATTTCCGGAAAATATATCAGTTTAATTTTTTTTCTAGTCAGTTTTTTAACATGGCCACGTGTTAATGAGTGATATTAGTTTCATTTTTCTAGTCAGTATTTCACCATGGCCACGAGATATACTCCATGATACACAGTTTGATATTGTACACAATATTATTGTGATATTTTCAGCAAAAGTTCAATGTTCACAGTCATGAAATGACATATGAATCGGAAAGTGATCTGATGATGTTAGTTTTAATCATTTTAACATGGTTACAGTGGCCTCGGAAGCGGAGGGGCCAGCCCCCACCCCTCACTTTTGATTCAGGGGGGCCCGAATATCTTTTGGCCACCCACTTTTCAGCATCCTTTATAATAACTGACCATGTCCCCACATAAAAATTACAGTTAGAGTACCAGGACGGGTAGTGGTGTGTTATAGGCCCGTTTTGTTTGTGTCAAACCAGGAAGTCAAATGGAGTCCGGCATATTCTTCAATATCGATGCGGGTTTATGCGAAACAAATGTGAAAATAGAACCATAAATCTATATACATTGTGTTCAGATTTGTTTCCGGGAAAACGGGTAAAACGTATCTCCGGCAACCGGAGACCCCGGAGCTTCCGGGGCCTAGGCGGCCCCTGGACCCTTGCCTGTCAGGCTGTGACGATCGCTCATTTTAGCTTTGTGTAAATGAATCGCTATCATATTGGTTCTAATGTTCCAAGATGTAAAGGTCATCTGTTTTTTATGTGTTCTTTTTATGTGATAAATATAACTAAACAGTCAAATGGATTCAGGCATGAAGTGTGATTTTTTCAATATCGATGAGTGCTTATAAATGCGAAACATACGTGAAAATAGAACCATAAATCTGCATACATTATGTTAGAATTTATTTCTGGGAAAACTCTTAGAATGCGTCTCTGGAGATCTGGAACTTCGGAGCTTCCGGGGCCTAAACGGCTCGTGGACAATCGCTTGTTGGGCTGTGAGGATTTCCTTGTTTTATCTTTGTGTGAATGAATCGTATCTGTAGGCATATTGGTTTCCCTCCCAAGAACTATAAGTCATCGTTTTGTATGTTTTAAATATAACTAGAACGTCAAATGGATGAAGGCATGAGGTGCGATGTTTTCAATATCGATGCATGCTTATAATTGCGAAAAAAAATCGTGAAAATAGAATCATAAATGTGCATGCAGTATGATCAGTTTTATTTCCAGAAAAGCGTTCAGAACGCATCTCCGGCTATCTAGGACCCCAGAGCTTCCGGGGCCTAGGCGGCCCCAGGACTCCCGCCTGTTGGGCTGTGATAGTGGTTCCCCACTTTCAATTACGTTCCGACGCCACTGGGTTACCCTACGAGGTATATAGTCCCAAAGCGTTATTATTGTTTTCAAGATAAGAGAATAAAATATAATACAGATATTTGACAAATGACGTGTTAGTTTAATTGTTGGAAATCGCTCAGAATGCATCTCAGGCCATCTAAGGTCTCAGAGCTGTATAATATAACCCTAAATCTGCATACATTATGTTCAGATTTAATTCCGGGAAAACGCTTAGAACGCATCCCCGGCGATCTAGGACCCTGGAGCTTCCGGGGCCTAGGCGGCCCCTGGACCCTCGCCTAAAGTGCTATGATAATCGACCCCCCTTTGAAAAATCCTAGCGACGCCCATGATATGGTTACTTATTAAACTGACATTTCCTTCAAGCTTGAGAATGAGGTTGTAATATACAGAGTAACATCATGTTTATTAAAAGTTATGTTCAACCATATGATCCTTTTGTTCTTAAAGCGTGAGGTAATACTTACAAGAGCCATAATTATGAAACCAAAACTGCCTTCCATACCAACCACCTACAAACACATACAAATGACAGCTCTCAGATTCCAAGGGAAAGTAGTTGAACATTACCTCCAAACTATTACAAACCTGATCTTACCTAATCTAACGCAAACAGTCAGAAGAAATGGGTTAATCAACTGTAGATCAGCATAATTGTAATAAAAATTCCCCGATAAATAAAAGTACTGGTCTAATTAATTATTCAATGACAAGAAAGAGCCGCTTTTAACTCCATAATTCATGGGAATTCGTAGTTGCACTGCATTATTTGAGAAATGTATAACTTCTCATAAAGATATCCCTATTTTCTTGAGATTCTTAGAAAGAACAGGCCGATTGGACTGCATTGGATTTACTAGGGCACTCCATCATGGGCAGGCTGTGCCTCTGATTCTAAACTACTCTCTACTGTCAGTGCACGCATTTATTTATCGTTTGAATCTGCTCGAGGCATGTTCACTTGAATCTGACCAGTCAATATTACATATGTTAAACAATATCCAATCAAATTACCCCCAAATGTACCACATTGAGTGAACTCATTTAGTCCCTGAAGCATATATTTTCTTTCTTTCTTGTTTCATAGTGAATATGTTTCAGACAGTCTAACCTGTAATGGATGGAATCCCCTTTTCTTTAAGAAGAGTTCTTCAATGACCATCTGACTGGCACTGACCAGCTGACTGCCAATTATAAGTATTATACCTGATGAAAAAGATATCAAAATACATAAAATATCCCCTTTTGAACATGTTCCATTATATATTGATAAAATACAGGTAAATTGTTGGACTGGTTGCAAACTGATTTCAATCCTTAGCACAACGCAAAACAACCACAGTGTCCCAAGATAGACCAGCATAATGTAACAGATATGAATATATTTAACCAACACAACTTGGCTAACCACTACACTATAATGGTACACTACAAGGATATTCCAGTATATATGTGCAGTCACCACATTGTATGATAATAAGAGAATTTTTAGATAATTAGATTATATTAAATATTAAAGTTTAATTATTCACATCTTTTAATGACAACTAACAATGGATCAGATTCTCACCTAGTATGACCTTTGACCCTGAAGCAGAATTCTGGTTTTTGAAGATGCTAGACATTCCCACAAGCACCAATCCTATCATCGTCATCAACATACCAAACCAGTGGAGGAAAGTCAACTTTCTCTTTAGAAATATTTTCTGCAAACAAATATTTGCCCCTACATATCACAAAGAATTTTTTAACAATTTTAGACAACCTGCCCCATATTGCCACCCTTCAATACTACTGAGTACAACATTTTTTTGGCACTATATTTCAGATAACCACCCACTCTATACAATGTTACTCAAAATATGAATAAATTAAAACTTAGATTATTTAAAGAATGAGAAAATTATAGTAAAATGAGAACTGATTTGGGAATGTGATACATGAACATGATACATTTTCTCATTATCCCATCGGAGGGAATCAACCATGAGCTGGTGGGCTGATTTTTTGGTAATTTACCAATAAAGTAGCTTTCAAATCCTGGTACATGTCTGGTGAATCACTCATGTATGTCAAAGCAATAGTGTTAGTACAGCCAGTTTAGTTGGTGGAGGTGGAGGAAGCTGGAGTACCTGTAGTGTACCACCGCCCATCAGCCAGTAACTGGCAAACTTTCACACATGCACCAGCTGGGCTAAACCCATGCCAGTTCAGCAGTGCGAGGCGTGGGGGGGGGGGCACGGTTTAATATGAGACTGGTGTACATAAATTGATTATTTACCTTTTGACAAGAAATACTTACAGATAAAATACCAGCAAATATGATGATAGAACCTCGTAACATTTGCCAGACAGATGCATCAACATAGACTAGTCCTATACCTGTAAAATGACAGTCAACAGCAATCAACATATTATCACAAAACAAAATATTTTAAAATTGTGTTTAGCTATTTTCTTGACCCAAGACACTTTCAGCCTGTTATAATAATGAGACCTTTTTCTTATCAATGATCAGCATACCATTCTGTATGGATGTATGTCAAAAAATATTAATTGGACATATTAAAGTTTGTGGAAGCTAAAAACTTTAAAAAAATATTATCTGACATATTGTATCCCAGGTTACATATAAGACAGAAGCAGTTAAGAGTATTAATGATCATTGGGGAAAAAGAAACCAGCATATAAAGGCTCAGACTAAAAGCATCCATGTGCAGTGGAGGTCAGACACACTAGATAACGTAATGATCCACAGCTTGATTAAATATTTCACCTGAATCTGAGCATAAGATTGCTAATATGGATACTTAATTCACTAGGTCCATCTTTCATGTAAGTGTCGTAAGACAAAGGGGACCAATACTGCCTAGGTACAGCAATGAGTATAGACAGGAGTCTATTCGGTGATATAACAGCCCAGGTACAGCAATGAGTATAGACAGGAGTCTATTCGGTGATATAACAGCCCAGGTACAGCAATGAGTATAGACAGGAGTCTATTCATTGATATAACAGTCTAGGTACAGCAATGAGTATAGACAGGATTCTATTCAGTGATAAAACAGTCTAGGTACAGCAATGAGTATAGACAGGAGTCTATTCGGTGATATAACAGTCTAGGTACAGCAATGAGTATAGACAGGAGTCTATTCGGTGATATAACAGCCCAGGTACAGCAATGAGTATAGACAGGAGTCTATTCAGTGATACAACAGTCTAGATACAGCAATGAGTATAGACAGGAGTCTATTCAGTGATAAAACAGTCTAGGTACAGCAATGAGTATAGACAGGATTCTATTCAGTGATAAAACAGTCTAGGTACAGCAATGAGTATAGACAGGATTCTATTCAGTGATATAACAGTCTAGGTACAGCAATGAGTATAGACAGGATTCTATTCAGTGATATAACAGCCCAGGTACAGCAATGAGTATAGACAGGAGTCTATTCAGTGATAAAACAGCCCAGGTACAGCAATGAGTATAGACAGGAGTCTATTCAGTGATATAACAGTCTCAGGGTTTCATAGAAGTCCAAATTTTTGCCACCGGATACTGAAAATTCAATATTTTTTTCACCTGAATTGAGTATTTTTACGTTTTTGTCGCCGGCCGACAGACTTCTATTGAGTTTATTTCTAATTTTGCAACCGCCATGAGTAGTGTATATAACAAATTTTCATACGACCATCAATGGAGCCTGTTAATACCGCTATGTATTTGAATTGTGAAAATAAAGCAACAAACAGATAATTTAACATCTTCAGTTTTATGTTCTTAATTTACCAAGGTCTAAGATACCATCTATTTTCAGCACATTATGTCACATTGTGGATGTCGACAATACAAGATTACACAAGGCAATTCAAATTAATTTTTAAAATTACAAACAAACTAATTTTGAATGAAATCGAATCACGATGTATCAGTTCCTGGCTTGCAAATGATGTCCAATTCAAGTATGCAAGTTTTGAAACGTTTTAGCCACACTAATTAAAAACCACTTGGATCTGGACCAGACTTCCCTTTCAAAATCTTACATTATAATTTTTGCGTGGGAATTTCAACTTTTTCAAAAGATTTGATGTGAAATTTGTCAAATATTCAGACTAAAATTAAAAGTCCAGTACAACTCCAGGGTCAGCTTCAAAAGAGAAATTAAAAAAAAGAGAGATGAAAAGACAATGCCAAAAAAATTACACGATTGAAGACAAGCAATTGTCATAACTGCAGCTAGTCCTTGGCGACCATAAACTCATAAAATGAAATGAATAAGAGAATTCTGCTTGAAAAGGCGCACAATTTTGTAAACTGTTGCGCGAAGGGAGCTGGCTGCAAATAAGTGCCAAACAGTTTGACTTGACCACCCTTATTGAAAGAATGGATTTGCCCATAACGTGTCGTTTGACCTAAATCATGTAAATGCAGTACGCCAGACTTTTGTTGATGGGGCAAGCATTTGAAATGTTTCTGTGCTGCCCTAATGTGGGACACTTGTTTCAGGATAATAGACAGATCAGTTAAACTCAATGCCAGAAAATGGATGCCTAGTCCAGTAATTTTAAAAATCAACTTCAGTTGTTTTGGTTGTTTGCACCATGGAGGTAAAAATCTGATCCGATTTTACCTCCATGTTTGCACCATCTCAAATTTAAAAAAAGTTTTGACAGTATAAAAAAATTTCAAGTCTTCTTTATGTATCTTTAAATCACAGAATGATCTAGTCAGGTTTATATTGTGGCTAAATCAGTTCGCTGTCTTTGAATTATCCATTTAAACTTTATAAACTACGGTACTGTCAAACTTTGGTTTCAGTTTCAACATCGTACAATGGGGCCCGTACAATGCGTACATGCGAACGTCATGCCAGTTTCTTTACAACAACAACACGACAAGATCGTTCAACTTTGAGTGAAAACAAATGCCCTATGCGAAGATTACATCGTCTGCTTTATCATAAATACTATTCAGCGATGGTCAGATATTTACCAGTCCATTCCAAGGAGAGTTAGACGTCCTTGGGGGCTTACTCATTCCAACGTGTCAAACTTTCCCAGCTATTTTTTCCGCCACACAGCGCAATTCGGAAACCTCTACATACATTTAGTATGATTACAGGCTTTAGGGTTACCGACGGCATGACCCCGATAGCAGTTCGGGAAACGGAGATGAATAATTAGCGGTCGGCAAACCGAAGTTTAACTGAGCGGTACCGAATCACACGGAAATGACCGAAGATGCCGACCTATTTTTTTCTGGTAATTCCCCATTTCCCGATTGTTTGTCCGCAATATCTTTCGATTATAAATTAAGAAATTACAAAGTATTGGCCTTTGGAGACTTCAGTTTTTTTCCAAAATTTCAGTTTTTCCCTTCTAAAACACTCAGACTTCAGTTTTTTGGTGGCAAAATTGAGTTTTTACGGGAGTTTTGACACCGAATACCGGTGTCAAAACACGACGTGTATGAAACCCTGAGTCTAGGTACAGCAATGAGTATAGACAGGATTCTATTCAGTGATAAAAGAGCCTGAACAACAGCAAACTTTACATAAACTTCACTGTTGAGTCAGGCTTTGGTTGTAACTTTCATTACTGTTAATAAAGTCATTCATCGTGAAATTAAGTTTGAAATTGCCAACATGTACTTTTACAATATAATCAGCTCACACAATCCATAAGGGCTGAGTGTGAATAAAATATACTGACCAGCCAAAGATGTCCCCACCAAGTCACATAATGTTGGCACAACAAAAATTATCTGGAAAACCCTGCAGTGAGAATACAGAAAACTTTTATTGATTACAGAGATAACAGCCAGTAATCATTCATCTTGGTTGTGACATGAACAAATTGTGATGTGAGACGTCTTACTTGACTGTAACAATTTCCTTGACCGTTAGAATACAGTAGTCATGGTAGTGATAAACAAATTCATTTGCATGATAATTGGTATGTGTTTGCCTGGACTATAACAATGATAATTGGTATGTGTTTGCCTGGACTATAACAATGAACAAACTGTTAATGACAAAATTGCTGGTTATGGTAATTCCCACAATAATTCAATCACAGGAATTAAGAGCCACATTTAAAGATCGTATCTGAAAATATTGTTTATATATCCAACTTTTCTTGTGCAATATCTTTTAAGATGTGGTTGTTTGACAGTTTGATAGCATCACAGTATCTTTGTCATTCTTTGTTTCTTAAATAATGGAATGGAAAGTTGCACTTCCTGTGATTGAATTATAAGGGGAATTACCGTATTTGCTTAAATTGACTGTGTCCAGAATAGATTGTAACTGGGTATTTGTTTACCTAGGCTGTTCTTTCCTGTCCTTTGATGAGGGATCATCACTGTCAATCACTCTCTGTAAAGTCTGCTGAAGGAAAGAATAGTGAGGCGATAGTGCAGTCATTTGAACATAGTTAGCAAATGATAAACAATCGACATGATAATTGGGATCAAATAATGAACAGTAACTAAAATACAGGTAATTACAATACCTGGATATTTATATAATAAAGAGGCAGAATCAATAAGATTTCTGACAATGTTAGAACAAATAAATAGCCATTGGAGTGAAGTTACAGTGCATGAAACAAGGTTACTTAACAAGCAATGCTCTGCATTTTGAATGTCAGACTTAATTTACTTAAAAATCCTAGCACAATACTGATCAATGTTTGTCAACAATTACATGAATAGTCACCAATATGCTTGGCATGGGTACTACTACTGTAATGCTTGAAATACATGCTGTAATGCTGGGCATGTGAACTGTAATGCTTGACAAATGTACTACTACTGAAATGCTTGGCATGTGCACTGTAATACTTGGTTTGTGCACTGTAATGCTTGGCAAGTGTAGGCCTACTATTACTGTGATGTATGTCTACTACTACTTTAATGCTTGGCATTTACACTACTATAAATGCTTGGCATGTGTACTGTAATGCTTGGCATGTGCACTGTAAATGCTTGGCATGTACACTGTAATGCTTGGCATGTGTACTGTAATTGCTTGGCAAGTATATAGGCCTACTATTACTGTGATGCATGTGTACTACTACTGTAATGCTTGGCATGTGTACTGTAATGCTTGGCATGTGCACTGTAATGCTTGGCATGTGCACTGTAAATGCTTGGCATGTACACTGTAATGCTTGGCATGTGTACTGTAATTGCCTGGCATGTGTACTGTAATGCTTAACACCTGCACTGTAATACTTGGCATATGTACAGTAATAATTGACATGTGTACTGTAATGCTTGGCATGTGAACTGTAAATGCTTGGCATGTGCACCGTAATGTTTGACATGTGTACTGTAATGCTTGACATGTGCACTGCAATACCTGTCATGTGCACTGTGATACTTGGCATGTGCACTGTAATGCTTGGTGAGTGTACTGTGATGCTTAGCAGGTGTAGTGCAATGCTTGGGATGTGTACTGTAGTGCTTGGTGTGTGCACTGTAATGATTGGTGAATGTACTGATGTTTTGCATGTGCACTGTAATGCTTAGCATGTGTACTGTAATGCTTGACATGTGTATTGTAATGCCGCCTTTCAAGTACACTGTAATGCTTTAAATTTGTACTGTAATGCCTGGCATACATGTACATTATATATACCAGCACTGTATTATATGCACATTAACAATGTGTAATATGTGATGTATTGTTATGCTTGGCATGTGCACTACAGATTGTACTTGGAATATCAACTGTGATGTTCAGCATGTGCACTATAATGCTTGGCAAGTGAACTGTGATGTTCATGCCCATGTGTACTGGTTGGTATGGGCCGACAGCCTTCGCCAGAAAAATATTGCATGTGTTTAGGGGTTCCAAATTATACACATACGTAGCAAAGTTTCTTCATCTGGAAATACTACGATTTATATATAACCGTAGTGTTTAAAAAATATGAGAGTGAAGCTAAACAGTTAACATTAACCAGAGAGACTATGATAGGGAGACTGTTGTAAACTAATTTTGCATTAAAAATCCTCTCAGGGATAAATCTATGGTAATTTCATGAAGCTTTTTCATGATCGATACTGTACAAGAATATGAAAGATTCTCAGTACCGGTATGTGTTATTCATCACAAGAGTGTTATTCAACACAATGATAATCTTGATTGGGTCAGATCAGCCCCAATACAATGAATATAACAAAATATATATAGAATTTTACTTCTAGAGATTGAATCTTTACGACATGGCTTCATCAGAGATTTTGTGAAGATAACATTTTTTGAAAGTTCCATTGAACATGTTGAAATATAGACCCCAATCATTCAGAAGTGATTTTCTTCACAATTTATATATTAATTGAGTCTTTTATGGCATATATTCACACATCCCACGATTTCAGAACCTTGGTTTCAACAGTTCAACCTAAAAGTGTCTGCAACTTTGCATGACAATAAACATCATAATGCTTTGCTGTCAACGTCAGTCATTTTGTGAACCTTATTATGGCACATGAGTGTACTGTAAAGCATAGTATGTGAAACATAATGCATGGTATGTGTACCATAATGCATAGTATGTGTACCATAATGCATGGTCTGTGTACCATAATGCATAGTATGTGTACCATAATGCATGGTCTGTGTACCATAATGCATGGTATGTGTACCATAATGCATAGTATGTGTACCATAATGCATGGTATGTGTACCATAATGCATGGTATGTGTACCATAATGCATGGTATGTGTACCATAATGCATAGTATGTGAAACATAATGCATGGTATGTGTACCATAATGCATGGTATGTGTACCATAATGCATGGTAATAGATATGTGTACAATAATGCATGGAATGTGTATCATAATGTATGCTATGTATATAGATGCTCGTTATATGAACTGCAATGATTGGCATGTGGATTGTAATGCTTGGCATGTGCATAGTAATGCTTGGCATGTACATTGTAATGCTTGGCATGTGCATAGTAATGCTTGGCATGTGCATTGTAATGCTCAGTAAGTTAAACGATAAATACTACACCTGTTTCCCCCATTCATCTCTCTCTCGCTTTCTCATGACACAGAGGCCAAACAAACAGAGAGCTTCACCTGGAAAGATAATAATTTGCAACCGGGCCACTTAAGACAGCCGAGATATTCAATAACATAACACAAACAGGAATAATATTCATTATTGTGATTACTTCCTAGTCATTGATCAGAGAACCCAAGATTTATTGCTCAGGTAGTAATCTAGGTAACCTTTGACACAGTACACAGGTATGGGTGCCCAAATTTAGGCACACAAATACATTTTTTATATAAAACATCAAGATATTATTTCCTGGCTAAAGCAAAATATAAACTCTAAATATATATGTTACAAGTTTATGACTTCCAGACAACCAATTACCAGAGGGTCTGTTAACAATTGTATTTTCCAGTTCTGCTAAAAAAGTGGACACGTTTAGTAGTTCACCTTGGGAAGCTGTATTGTGTGCCATACCAAACTGGTCAAAACACATGTGGAATATTACTGTCAGCTCATATAACTATACACATGATGGATGAATGTTCATGTCGTTTTACCTACAAACATGATGATAGTTTGGAACCATGGGTGATCAAATTTGTGGGGAGTTGCAGTGCCGTTTTTGTTGGTTTCTGGAAAACCAGGTGATCTGAAAAAATTAAAACAGAAACCTGGTTATATAACAAATATAACTGATTTAGTTTCTGTGCTATGACAATTAAATAAGTTTTTGCATTTTTCAACAGAGGAAAGTCATGTAGTCTACAAAATATTTTCTTGCCTTTTTTCACGTTTTCATAAGACAATGAAAGCTCGTGTGAAAACACGGGCGAAGAGCATTTCCCCAGATAATTGTTTAACACATAATTTGGTACTCATAGGGCTTTAGATCTCCCCAATTC
This sequence comes from Hanleya hanleyi, assembly GCA_036873755.1. Lineage (NCBI taxonomy): Eukaryota > Metazoa > Mollusca > Polyplacophora > Lepidopleurida > Hanleyidae > Hanleya > Hanleya hanleyi. The sequence goes on from JAVTVY010034044.1 coordinate 106,514, forward strand.
GGGCACACCACCTATTAGATGTGGCAATTGTTTTTGGGATGGGAGGGAGGGTGGGGCACATATCCCTGGAAGATGAGCAATCAGGAATCATCCCTGGTAGTAGTATAACAGAGCCATAAGACATGTACATGTAAAATGAACATGTACCTCAATTATATTCCATTATTATTTAATGTTTGTTTATTGTGAATTAGTATTATAAGTATGGAGTTAAATTACCATATATGCAAGCTGTAAATATTAGTTACTGATAAATGTATACACTCAATATTATGTAACACATGTTATAACTAGGATTTAATGCTATGAGTTTACTTTTGTAATAAGATGTTTTGATAACAGTTTGATTAGTTCATAACTCTTGAAAGTTGACATTCAATTAGTGTTGTTAGACCATTTCTGACCAGCTGGTGCAAAGACAGGAGCCAGGTGTCAATTGTAGTCAGACTGTCATTTTAGTATAAGATAATCCTTTGTTGTTATTAGGTCAGACTCCCTACTGTTATTGGAGATGTCATATAGAATGAACAGGATAACCGATAGACATGTCAAGACATTAGAATTACTTATATAATAGTCAAACAGTGTTTGCGATTATTAGGAATCACTACCTGGAGATCTCGCTAAAACTCCAATGATATAAATATTGGTCAGTATGAAATTAAGTCAGTTCACTTTTAGAATTCATCTTGGCATGCGACTTTGCAGCGCCAAGGCAGTTAGTAAATGTAAGTTATATAGGTAACACTTGTAAATGTAGACGGCTATATGTACTAACATATAGTTTCTGTAATAACTGGAAGTGCTGTATAATCGTGTATATTAGAATTAGTATTACGTCAAGGTTAGATAATTAGATTAGGGTAAATAAAGCTAGGTTGTGTTATACTTAACATGGACTATGACTTACTTATTAATGTGATAACCAGTGAGCCAACCTGGTTATAGATGATGGAGATACCCGGCCTGTAATCTTCTAAGATTGACTGACTTTCTCAGTACAAACTGCTCTTAGCTCCCCAAACTAAGAGATTTCATATCGGAATATATATGATGACATTGGAATATTCAACGAACGGTGAACACCCAAAGGAAAAACAACACAAGAATGATTAGACGAAGATGAAATAATTCAAGCCGCCTTTGATGACTGACAGAACCAGCTAAAGAGCCTGAGTACCAAGAAAGAGTGACAAACACCAAGAGTAAGTATAATCGCCATATGATTTACTAACTAGCTTGTTTTATCTATCTTGTCTTGGAAATTCAAAACTGATTTAAACTTAAACAGTAAAATGGCCAGCTGGAAGTGCAACAAACACAACTGTCAAAAAGTAGGTAGAGCTTACAATAGCATACATTGTCAAGTGAGACCTAACATTTCTCTCACAACACCCCTTGAGAAAAGCTCAGTGCATATCAAGGTTGGCAAGTTAAAAACACATGCTTTAGTCGACACAGGGGCAAGCATCTCTTGCATTTCACAGCGGTGTTTGCAGAAAGCCTACCCAAATGCAGTCGCTAATACATGTAATTTACGAGCCATTACAGGTGTTTGTGGTGAAGTTCATTCTGTGTTAGGTGTAGTGAATCTACCAATTCAATTTGAAGATCTTGAAGAGCTCAATGGAGAATTTTATGTATTCAAAACATTACACAAAGATGTAATTTTAGGAGAGGATTTCCTAAGGAAATATGATGCAAACATTGATTTTAAAAGGAACAGACTATTGCTTTGCAATGGTCAGTTTAACATTTCCATGGTGACTGAAACAAACAACAAAACATATGGACATAAAGAATCTGGGAGTGCCAAAACAACAGACATTATTCTGGTTAAACCAAAGCGTGAAATAAATTTTCCTGTATATGTACCTGAAGCAGGTGATGGAAATTTGATCTTATTGGAACCAATAGAGTCACTTTCAGCAAAATATAGCATTGCAGGTGCGCGCACTGTCGCAAAAGTTAAAAACAAAATGGCTATTTACAAAGTAATGAACCCATCCAACCTTCCCGTCTATATCGAGAAGCATGCAACAATTGCCACATTTCACGTAGTTACACCAGACTCTATTACAACAATGAAACAAGAGAATACGTCAAACAACTCCGCTGATGTAAATTTCATGGAAGGAGACACGAAAAGTGATGCTTATTATGCTAAACTAGCACGAGACCTAGGAATAACACTAGACGATTCCATACTTACACCCAAGCAAAAGGAGTCATTTTTAGCATTTCTTGGTCGTAACCGTGATGTTTTTGCCAAAGATATGAGTGAATTAGGCAAAGCTAGTGCTCATTATCACAGAATTTTCACTAAAACGGAAAAACCAATTTACTCGCGACCTTATCGACAAAGCCCCCAGACAAAACAGCGGTGTGATGAATTAGTGAAAGAAATGCTGGAAAATAACATAGTTGAACCATCACTATCTGAATGGTCATCCCCTGTAGTGCTTGTGAAAAAGAAAAATGGAAAATATAGATTTGCAGTAGACTATCGCAAGCTGAATGCGATCACAGAACCAATTTCTTTTCCCCTCCCATTGTTATCAGATGCTATCGACTCTGTAGCACAGGCAAAGTCTAAAATATTTTCTGTTCTTGACCTGGCAAGTGGTTTTTGGCAAATTCCACTACATGAAGACACGAAACCAAAAACCGCGTTTACGACGGATCAGGGAAGGTTCCAATTCCGAGTTCTTCCGTTCGGAATGAGAAATTCGCCCGCGAGCTTCAGTCTCATGATGTCACAGGTCCTTGCCGGCCTTACTTATCTTCACACCCTATGCTATATAGATGATATTCTATGCCATTCAAACACATTAGATGAACACATGGTCCATCTTGGACAAATTTTCTCTCGCTTACGGGAAGCAAATCTTAAATTACAACCACCAAAATGTGCATTTGCACAGCGGCAAGTTCCATATCTAGGACACGTGCTAAGTGATCAAGGTATTCATGTGGATGAAGCCAAAGTTCATGCTGTTAAGTCATTTCCCAGACCAAAATCACAGAAAGAGGTTCGAAGTTTCCTAGGTTTATGCAATTATTATCGCAAATTTGTACAAAATTATGCTTCAATAGCATCCCCCATGAACAACTTCTTCAGAAAGATGTTAAATTCAAATGGACCGATGACACTGAAAATTCATTCAAAGCACTCAAACAAGCACTTGTCACAGCCCCTATATTAGCATATCCAGATTTCCAAAAAGAATTCATTATCTCAACAGATGCATCCGATAGTGCAATAGGATATGTTTTAGGACAAAAAGATGAAAAAGGCAATGAACATGCTATAGCCTTTGGCGGACGATCCCTGCGCGGTAGTGAAAAGACATGGCATATCTCAGAGAAAGAAGGTCTTGGATTAGTTGAATCAGTTCGTGCCTTTCGTCCATACATCGCAAATGCTCACTTTTGTGTTTTCACTGACCACATTGCCCTCACTTGGTTAAACAACATAAAAGCTAACAAAGGTAGACTAGGCAGGTGGGCTCTTGAGCTTCAGGAGTACAATTTCACTATTCAGTACAAGCCAGGAGCTAAAAACGGAAATGCTGATGGGTTGTCTAGAAGAGAATATGAAGCAACTACAACTGAAAGTACAGAAGAAACCATTGTGAGTAGTATAGAAACTACATACTTATCCAATACAGAGAATCAGAATGAGCCAATTGAGGCAACTCTAACATACAGGGAACCAAAACATGCTCATTTAGCAACTATATATCCAAAAGATACAATTGTTGTGGCACAAGTCAATACTGAAATTGTAATTTCAAATCCATTTCTGGAGGGCACACAGCGTGAGTGTCCTGACTTAGCGCCGATCTTTGCCTACAAAGAAAATGGTGATCTTCCGGATGATCCAAAACAGAGTCGTCGCTTAGTTGCGGAAGCATATCATTATGTGATTGAGGACGGAATTCTGTATCATTTCTTTAATACAAAAAATAAAAAGGCTGCCGATTCTTATACCAAACAGATAGCTGTTCCTAGAGGTAATCGCAAAGATATACTCCAAGCCTATCATGATTCAGTGCTAGGAGGTTGCCACCAAGGTCAAGAAAGAATGTATGCTGCTATAAGATCCAAATATCATTGGGATAAAATGTACACAGATGTGTGTACCTATGTACGTACATGCACGACATGTCAACAAATCAAAACAAATGTTCATGATAGGCCTGCACCACTTAAACCCTTGCCATATGAACGTGCTTTCTCGCGGCTTCATATTGACATACTCGGCCCACTTCCAAAAACTCTGGATGGTTCCAAATATCTACTCCTTGTGGTGGATTCTTACAGCAAATGGCCAGAATGTTTTCCTATGAAAACCCAGGAGGCCACTGAGGTTGCATCCATTTTATACAGAGAAATTCTCACACGTTATGGGTCACCAGACAAATTAGTCAGCGATCGCGGTGCTCAGTTCATGTCCAAACTCATAGCAGCCATGACAGAACTATTCAACATCAAACATGCTAAAACTAGTTCATATCATCATGTAACAAAATTATAAAAAAAGAAGAAAAAAAAATGAAGATTGACTAAATAATCACTCTTGAATGATAATGAATATCTTTGTTCCTACTCTATGTATACAGATATATCCTAAACATTGCTAACTCTCTGCATTTCACATCTGAGTGTTTCAGCTATATGGTGTCCACAGACAGAAGTGACCCAAGACAGTCAAGGGCAAAAGCTCCCCATATTCCAGACAAGTATCAGCAACCTCACCCACAGTTCAACATTGCACAGGAATCTTCAACTTCAATCAACATCACACAAGAACTTCTAAAAACTCCACCAAACATCGATTACCATGACTACCACAGACAATCTATTACAGTTTCGGGACGAAACTTATTCGGGGACGGAGGGAACTATAACAGAGCCATAAGACATGTACATGTAAAATGAACATGTACCTCAATTATATTCCATTATTATTTAATGTTTGTTTATTGTGAATTAGTATTATAAGTATGGAGTTAAATTACCATATATGCAAGCTGTAAATATTAGTTACTGATAAATGTATACACTCAATATTATGTAACACATGTTATAACTAGGATTTAATGCTATGAGTTTACTTTTGTAATAAGATGTTTTGATAACAGTTTGATTAGTTCATAACTCTTGAAAGTTGACATTCAATTAGTGTTATTAGACCATTTCTGACCAGCTGGTGCAAAGACAGGAGCCAGGTGTCAATTGTAGTCAGACTGTCATTTTAGTATAAGATAATCCTTTGTTGTTATTAGGTCAGACTCCCTACTGTTATTGGAGATGTCATATAGAATGAACAGGATAACCGATAGACATGTCAAGACATTAGAATTACTTATATAATAGTCAAACAGTGTTTGCGATTATTAGGAATCACTACCTGGAGATCTCGCTAAAACTCCAATGATATAAATATTGGTCAGTATGAAATTAAGTCAGTTCACTTTTAGAATTCATCTTGGCATGCGACTTTGCAGCGCCAAGGCAGTTAGTAAATGTAAGTTATATAGGTAACACTTGTAAATGTAGACGGCTATATGTACTAACATATAGTTTCTGTAATAACTGGAAGTGCTGTATAATCGTGTATATTAGAATTAGTATTACGTCAAGGTTAGATAATTAGATTAGGGTAAATAAAGCTAGGTTGTGTTATACTTAACATGGACTATGACTTACTTATTAATGTGATAGCCAGTGAGCCAACCTGGTTATAGTAGTGCCTCTGAGAAGGGATTTCTTTACCAATGGGCGAAACCCAGAGTGAGGCATCACCAACTCTATTTTGTGTTTCACGACCCACTGACATTAAAAAATCGAATAAAAATAAAATTTCAAATTGCCACTTATATTTTTCCTACGAAAGTTTTAACATAAAGATTTAACCCCCTATTCATTCCTGATTGTATGAATTAGCTGTTGTATTCTATCTGAAACAATGCCGGCAAATAAAAATGCCAAACAACAAAAATAAATACCTTTCACAATAATTTTTCACTGTAAGTCAGTGAATTGTTGTTGTTGTAAAATGCTGCTAATAGTAATTAGACAATAACGACATTGAATGTAAATCGGGAACCTTCACTGGCTGTGTTATCTATCACTGTGTCATGGTACCCATACTCCGAGAGTGATGCGGTATGTCACAGCTGAGCTTGAAAATGGTGGGTGTTTCAACAGCTCAGCCAATACAGGATGGTTTTAAGTTACTGTTGAAGCATGAAGCTGAACATTGCAACACATGCAAAATTCGCTCGATTGTTTTGGAAGACAACGACAGACACAACAATGATGATGAAAATGTTAGATTTGAAGTGTATGTTTGGCAGTTAGCATGTGACTTAACATACAGTTTTTGACCTTGAGAAAATAGGTCAACGTCAGTCATATTCATAGACTTCAGGTCCATTATCAGTTGCATATGTGGTATCAATTTAGAAAGCCTAGCTATATTTCATACAGTGTATAACCTTGAAAAAATAGGTTCAGTCAACTGGGATAGGCTTTAGTCTGTCACCAATTGCACAAGTATTAAGAATTTGGAGAGCCTATCTTCACTCCTTTAAAAATCATTGTTAATGCTAAATTTGACTTTGACAAAACAGGTGAAGGTCATTCATTTTCATTGGGCTTCTGATCCATCACCAGCTGCATATGTGCTATGACAAGAAAGATGGACAGACAGAGAGACAGATCATTGAGGCATCATTACATATTATCTTCAAAGTCTAAATATTCTGTCAAAATGCACCAGTACACACCATTTTACTTAAATTAGATATACATGTAAAAATTTCCCAGATGGGACATGCCATATAGCAGGGATGTAAAAGTTCCACTTCAAAAATCTTTCTACCTTTTCCGTCTAAAAAATAGTTATCAACAGTTGTAACTATGCTGTCAAAATGCAACGGTATATGCCATTTCACATATCGAGTTTCAAATAAATTCTGGGGACCTTCACATAAAAAAACGAGAGATCCTGAAGGATCTTGGCGCCCACCATTGTCCGATAATTGTAAGCTAATGACTAGAGGATCTGTTTGTCCATTGTTACTAAGAACAGACAATTGATTTGTAATTTTGTTTACAGAATTTCGAATCTGAGTGAAAAAGATTGAAAAAGGCCGCTGAAAAACACCAAGATATGATAATAAGTTTCAGGAGTTTCAAGATTTCTAGAAACTTTACTTAGGGCTGTTCCAGATAAACATATGTACCCCCCCCCCCGGACGGCAAAGAAAAAAAAAATATGTGGGTGGGTGTCATCGTAAAAATATTGCTGGTCTAGGTGGGTGTATCTTGAAATAAACCACTTCTCTGGGTGGTTGGATTCATTACTTGTAAAATGCTTCTGTATGTGGGCCCTCAAATCCTTTTGAGGCATATAGTATTCATTACTTATGTATCTAGATAAACTAATTTTAATCCTCGAATCTTGTCCCGAGTTCGCGACCAACGTCTGTTGTCGTTGTTGTTAACTGGCGCACTGCGACTCCACACAAAGGTGATTTGAATACCGTGTTTTTTCATTGGACAGGCGTCCATGTCAAAGATATTTCATCCAACGAAATACCACGTTACGAAGAACTTTGTCAAGTGGCAGTGAATTCTCTACGAATGGAGATTTTTCGGCAATCTCTGTCCACTGAAAGCAGGTTTTACGATAAGTCCCCGTCTCACCGGAGAAAACAAAACTAACGAGAGTGGCGACACTGTCATCACGAGTTATCTCCCTTCGTCGACGACCGAAGGTCGGGAACCCTCAGAAGCTTGCTTATGCAAGCTACTGTGGTACCGATGACAGGTTTCCGAACGGTTGGGCCCCCAAGTCATCAATTAGATTTTCTCGCGTGTAGGTGACGAACATGATCGCAAAGTTTGGTGAATGTTCACTGAAACTATAATTTATGAAACCAATAATTGATGAAAGTTATAATATTTAACTACTGAATGACTTACTTAAAATAATTTATTTTAATTTCTTTTATTGAAATTAATTGATTTCAATAAAAGAAATTAAAATAAATTATTTTAAGTAAGTCATTCAATGGTTGTTTTCTCAACTTTTTTTTAAACTAGACCCAGTTAAACCAATGTTTTTTTATTAATCAATGATTCAAAATAGACAACTTTTGTACATTTCATGTACACAGATCATAATCAAATATTTAAAATAAAACATCATTAGTAGGCCTAAATAATTCGAGGTGAACACTGGCTGTGAACTGTTACAGAAACATATGTATCCCTTTGATAGTTGGAAACAATAATATTTTTATGTAGTTTGCATCTGTTCATCCAGTCTGAACTACAATGTAGTGCAAATTTCGAAATATGCTTATATGTGTGTCTTTTGAATGAAAACTTGACATGCATAATTTTTTTTCTCCAACCTTAATCTTGCAAACTGGCCCAGGGGAAACATTTTTGCCAGGCCCATCCTCCGTAGTGGAAAAATTCTGCAGTACCTTCGATAATCCAGAAATAAAAAAATGCCTGGTCTTCATGTTAAATTATAATATGATATCTGCTTTCACCATGATTAAACTTACTATCAGTGGCCAGGGCAATCCCATCATTTAGCTGTTGGTGTGCTCTTGCTTCTATTGGTGGGTACCTTGGGGATTTTCATTTTAAAAAAATGTGGGTGGGTTGTCTCGGGTTTTAACTTTTCATAAAAAAATGTGGGTGGGTGGCCTCAGGGTTTCTCATAAAAAAAATGTGGGTGGGTGGTCTCCAGCTTCGAGAAAAATTATAGGTTATTGGTGGGTCTATGAATCCTTTTTCTGCTGTTGTGGGTGGTTACAAAAACTGAAAAATCAAATATGATGGTGGGTGGGTGCTAACAGAAGTGCCTTCCTGGGGGGGGGGCGGTACATATGTTTATCTGGAACAGCCCTTATGTCGGTTGTTATAATACAAGAGAAATGAGCAAAGTTAGTCTGAAAGTGAATGTACAAGTACCGAGGATCCTTCGCCTTTGTTTTGTAGTATTTTTTTTATTTATTTTTTTGGCACGTGTCATCATTGGGTACTGGAAGCGAAGACCAATCTCTTTGACACTTTGGCATGAGCTATGAAACATACTTCAGATTTTATAATTTAGAACGAATGCTAATTCTGTTCTGTTTCTTGGGCTATTTTGAGATATCTCTTTTAAGATACCATGCAGCTGCATGTTAATTATTGTGTTTGTAACTGTTTCTTATTCTATTCACTGTTGTCTGTCATCTTGTAATTGTACATGTATGTGTAATATGTCTGTTGGGAGAGGCGTTCAAATAGGCTCTGCCTGTTCGCCGATCTCTGTTTCCTGGTGAAATAAATATACTGTTTAAATCAAGATACCATGCTCGAAAATAGTAAGATGGTACAATAATTCTTAATACTGAAGGGATCCGGTCCGCGCAGTAATGTTGAAACTTCAAAAGTGCCTGGATCCTGATTATCTCCCTTGGATCGAAACATCCAGTAGTCTACAGTTGTCGAGTTGTGACATTGAGTCACAAGACTGAGGTCGGCATACGAAACGGTGGAGCAGTTCATTTGCTACTGCATGGACTAAAGAAGGCTGATTTAAAATTTGAAGAAATACATTTTAATTCAGAATTATTTGAACTCCTTGATATGAAAGGTGAAGGTACGGATATTCTCTATAGTCAATATATAGAATATGCCCCACCGTTTGATCCGCCGACTCTTGTCATGCAACGTCATTTGAGAATACCAAATTAATTTGGAGCGTAACTTGGATTTTCGAATCGGACCAAAAAAGGTATCTTGCACTAATAGGCCCCATGTGAGACCTGTGTACCAAATTTCAGAAAAATCCATGAAATATTTCCCAAGAATTCACGGTAACAATGTTTCAAGGGGAAATTCAAGATGGCCGCCTTGTGGCCATATTGGATCTTCGATTCGGACCGAAAAAGGTACCTTGCACAACTAGACGACAAGGTGAACCTGTGTACCTAATTTAACCAAGATCCATGCAGTAGTTCCTGAGAAATCGCAATAACAAAGTTTCATGGGGAAATCCAAGATGGTCGCCTGATGGACATATTGGATTTTGGAATCGGACCAAAAAAGGTTTCTTGCACAACTGGACCCCAAGGGGAACATGTGTCCCAAATTTGAGAAAGATCCATGAAGTAGTTCCTGAGAAATCGCGATAACAAGTTTTCATATGGGAATCCAAGATGGCTGCCTAGTGGCCATATTGGATTTCGGGATCGGACCAAAAAAGGTTTCCTGCACAACTAGACCCCAAGGGGAACCTGTGTACCAAATTTGAGAAAGATCCGTGCAGTAGTTCCTGAGAAATCGCGATAACAAGGTTTCATGGGGAAATCCAAGATGGCTGCCTGGTGGCCATATTGGATTTTCGAATCGGACCAGAAAAGGGTTCTTGCACTACTAGACCCCAAGGGGAACCTGCGTAACAAATTTGAGAAAGATCTATGCAGTTGTTCCTGAGAAATCATGATAACAAGGTTTTACGGGAAAATCCAAGATGGCTGCCTGGTGGCCATATTGGATTTTCGAATCGGTCCAGAAAAGGTATCTGCACATCTAGACCCCAAGAGGAACCTGTGTACCAAATTTCAGAAAGATCCGTGCAGTAGTTCCTGAGACATCGCGATAACAAGGTTTTACGGGAAAATCCAAGATGGCCGCCCTGTGGCCATATTGGATTTTCGAATCGGACCAGAAAAAGTATCTGCACAACTAGGCCCCAAGGGGAATATGTGTACCAAATTTCAGAAAGATCCATGCAGTAGTTCCTGAGAAATCGTGATAGCAAGGTTTCATGGGGAAATCCAAGATGGCCGCCCTGTGGCCATATTGGATTTTCGAATCGGACCAGAAAAGGTATCTGCACATCTAGACCCCAAGAGGAACCTGTGTACCAAATTTCAGAAAGATCCGTGCAGTAGTTCCTGAGAAATCGTGATAACAAGGTTATATGGGGAAATCCAAGATGGCTGCCCTGTGGCCATATTGGATTTTCGAATCGGACCAGAAAAGGTATCTGCACATCTAGGTGGCCCTCCGCAGTTTCGTAGTAATGGCCCCTCTCTAATTTCATAATACGATAGACTGCCCTTGTTCTGCTACATCATAATTCTTCTTGTCTTCTTAATAGCTTATATCTATAATGCCATCCTATTCAGCATTATCAACGCTGCAAACGAGTACGTACAAATCGAGTGCTGGCTTCGTCTACACGCTGATCGGGATCATGGAGTAAAGTTTGTCCTGCCTCAGTTATGCCCCTTGGGTGTGCCTAAAAATCGGGACTCATTTACGGGAAGAAAATCTGACAAAAAACGGTTAGGTTAACACCCCTTTTTTTTGCCTTTTTAAGTTGAGACCGGACCAGGGAACGTGAGTAAGAAGTTTAATTGAAATCGCTCTTACAGATTTTTCTGGAAATTGAGCCGAATTTGACCATTTTTCGACATTTTTAAGGGGTTTTCTAGGAAAATGAAGCAAGCATGGAGGAGAATGTTCGAGTTAAATTTTTCTATAACATAGCAGTGTTATATCTTAAAATAATAGTTTCATCATGCTCTTTCAGAAAATATATATATAAGTGATTTGGGTTGAAGGTTTTGCGACAACTGGTGGCCTAAAAAACGGACCCATAGTCTATTCCATGCCGAATAAAAGAATCTCCGGAGTGCACCCTTTAAGGCATAATAGTGGAGTCTATGCATTATCTTAATGTAGACTCCGTTACGGAGCGGAGATGTATCATTACGCCAGATTGTTTAATTTTGACTGCCTAGTTATACCTGAAGCGCTATTTTCGGAAGCAGGTGGAAAGAAGACCAGGAGTTCGATTAAAATAATCCACAGTGTGTCCATTAGTATACAGTTGAGGTTACTGCATACTGTATTCCATACAGGAGTTATCTCCCCCTGGACTGAGATTTCGGTGGATATTATGGCAGAACGAGGTCCTATCAGAATGATATAAATTTTAATATATAAGAGAACCCATTTACAGTCCATAAAGGATGGAATGGATGTATATTATTATGGTTTTACAAATTATTTCTCAAGTTTCTGAAGTATTTCCCATGTTTCTAAGAGAAAATTGAGTGCAAAATTACCAATAATTTGACCTGGTTACATCGCTTATTTGCATTTTCCCGCGTTTCTGCTATCATTGGAAAGCGGAAAAGTAACCACGGCCTTCATATTGCCGAATGGATGACCATTATTAAGAAGAAATAGGTTAATTTTGAGTTTTGTTCTCGAAAATCCTGCTAGAATTGGCAAAATTGATCAAAACAAAGATGGGGTAGGGGGAAAGTTATCGGTCGGATTTCCCAAAATAATATGTATAACTGGCAAGTGTTGTATACCGCCATACTCGCAAACACTCTGAGATTACGATACATGTGAATAATTAATTTCGCAAAAAACATCCTTCCCCTTAAGGTGGCCCTCCGCAGTTTCGTAGTAATGGCCCCTCTCTAATTTCATAATACGATAGACTGCCCTTGTTCTGCTACATCATAATTCTTCTTGTCTTCTTAATAGCTTATATCTATAATGCCATCCTATTCAGCATTATCAACGCTGCAAACGAGTACGTACAAATCGAGTGCTGGCTTCGTCTACACGCTGATCGGGATCATGGAGTAAAGTTTGTCCTGCCTCAGTTATGCCCCTTGGGTGTGACTAAAAATCGGGACTCATTTACGGGAAGAAAATCTGACAAAAAACGGTTAGGTTAATATTCCCTTTTTTTTGCCTTTTTAAGTTGAGACCGGACCAGGGAACGTGAGTAAGAAGTTTAATTGAAATCGCTCTTACAGATTTTTCTGGAAATTGAGCCGAATTTGACCATTTTTCGACATTTTTAAGGGGTTTTCTAGGAAAAATGAAGCAAGCATGGAGGAGAATGTTCGAGTTAAATTTTTCTATAACATAGCAGTGTTATATCTTAAAATAATAGTTTCATCATGCTCTTTCAGAAAATATATACATATAAGTGATTTGGGTTGAAGGTTTTGCGACAACTGGTGGCCTAAAAACGGACCCATAGTCTATTCCATGCCGAATAAAAGAATCTCCGGAGTGCACCCCTAGACCCCAAGGGGAACCTGTGTACCAAATTTCAGAAAGATCCGTGCCGTAGTTCCTGAGAAATCGCGATAACAAGGTTTCATGGAGAAATCCAAGATGGCCGCCCTGTGGCCATATTGGATTTTCGAATCGGACCAGAAAAGGTATCTGCACAACTAGGCCCCAAGGAGAATCTCTGTACCAAATTTCAGAAAGATCCATGCAGTAGTTCCTGAGAAATCGTGATAACAAGGTTTCATGGGGAAATCCAAGATGGCCGCCATGTGGCCATATTGGATTTTCGAATCGGACCAGAAAAGGTATCTGCACATCTAGACCCCAAGAGGAACCTGTGTACAAAATTTCAGAAAGATCCGTGCAGTAGTTCCTGAGAAATCGCGATAACAAGGTTTCATGGGGAAATCCAAGATGGCCGCCCTGTGGCCATATTGGATTTTCGAATCGGGCTAGAAACATGTGTGCGAAATTTCAGAAAGATCCGTGCAGTAGTTCCTGAGAAATCGCGATAACAAGAATTGTTTACGGACGGACGACGGACTGACTGACTGACGGACGACGGACCACGGACGAAAGGCGATTTGAACAGCCCACCATCTGGTGATGGTGGGCTAAAAAGAGTATTACGGTAATTTCCCTATTAATTCGCGATGTAGTGATGAAACTCACCACTCCAAAAATTGGCTACTTTCGAATTAATTGTTGAGCGAATTCTAGAAAAAACGCGAGTGTTCGAATTGAATGTCGCGCCGATCGACTTTCATGGAAGATCCAAAATGACGGACCGCTTTGCCGTGGTCGTAGTGATCGTATTTATTAACGTGTATTAACTTTGATATCTCATCATAGTTTCCATAAAAGGCAGTGTATGAGGTCAGAAAATCTTCTCTACCCTGATAAACGCGTCTAATTTTATTCGAGGAAGTCAAGCATATTGATCAAGTGACAAGTTCAGCAAGATCATGCAGATTTTTGAGTAGCCAAGTTGACATGGCTTCGTTCATAGTAAAGGAATGAACGAAGCCATGTCAACTTGGCTAATTTTTGAGCTGACGTCCGTAAATTCGCGTCCATAATAGCATCGTAAAAGCAGGCCAAAACATTGAATGTATTCCTTCCTTTTTGTTCAGTATTAGCTATGATCTATATTATGAAACCTAACTGACATGGAATTGAAGGAATATTCTGGAAATATAAAACTATACACGTAACACATATTAGAATATTCCATGTTCGAGTCGTTCGGTATGTCAACGTTGTTGTTGTGAACCCTGAAAAATGAACCAACGGCAAATTTGTGTAGGCCTGTATCACGAAGCTTTTGACAGATAAGCGGACTGCCATAGACTTTTTTGTCTTCACTGTGCATGATTTTACACACACCATCTAGGACTTGAATAAATATCCCGTATTTTAGTATTCTATTTAATCACCAACGTATAAAAGTTAAAGGGGCCATGAATTAATGAGGGACGATGAACCACCTTAAAGACTTGAACAGAAAAGGAGCGCCATGAAAATTTCCTAAGAAAGAGCGTGTCACGTCGACCATCGTTGTCGGTGATTTTTATGTTCCGTTCAAACAGAATTCATTCGCACGCAGTTCTGCTTTCTCGGAAAATATTCGCCGTGTTTTTCAAATAAAGGAATGCTGGTTGACAAAAAGATATTTGATATTTTTCAATCTTTATTTGCACGACATTTGTAAAAAAAAATACAGCGATATACGAACGCTGGAAACTGAAGAATGATTCAATAGCGGGCCGTGTGCAGACACTCGACCACGTGCGGGGGACTACCGCATATTTTTCCTGACTGCGGCGAAACGCGATCAAGTTAGGAGAAAATTACAGGACTGCGGAATTAATTGAATCAATTTTTTTCCTTATAGACTAATAGTAATTCAGCCTGATTATATTGTACCATTCCCTGTTGTTTCTCTGCGTTTACAAATAATAGCATGTACGGTGATATACTATACGAGATTCTAGTAACATATTCACTTTACTTTCATCGGCACGAACTCAGTGGCGAAAACGGGAGTGTTCGAATTTATTGTTTCACGGGTATATTGAAAATGCTCCCGTTTTCGTTTTATTAGGATGGACAAAATCACCACAGGGGAAAAATCGGTCGTTTTCGAATTAAATTTGGAAGGTGAATTAATAGGGAAATTACCGTAACTGAGTGATAATTTGTGATATTATTCATTGAAAATTGCCCAGAATGCATCTCCAGACATCTGGAAGCTCAGAGCTTCACAGCCACTGGGGGCTAACAAAATATAATTGGGATAGCCAAGCCAATGAACTGGATCAAATTACTACATAAGAAGTCCACCAGTCCCCTTATGTAAAGTGCATTGTGCAATAAGTCAACCACTTCAGATTTTGTAGCTGAATGGTCAACATACAGGCATACAATATGCAGGCATGCCAGGTATCAGTGTTACAGTACATGTATGTCTATTTGACCAAAATGCCCTGAATCAAAGCTCCCTTGAATACTTTCAATTCTCCATACAGTATAGCAGCATATTTTCCCTGGATGCATTTTAGTTGATGTAGTCTAGACTTAGATACATTCAGTTGTCAATATCCCCATTGCCACATGTCTATGCCAGCGCTAGCAGCACCAATGTCCTGTCAATCCATTTTTAAAGCATAATGTTAATAAAATTATGAATTGTCAAAAAGACTGTATAATGAAATATAAATAAAGCATTTTGTTGATGGGCTACAAAATCCATATGGGAGGTGGCCCGAAAGCAATGTCAATCAAAAAAAAAAAAATCAAAAAAAAAAATCAATTCTTTGAAATCCTTAGTCTGTCAAACAACATCACAATAATAAACTTCATGAAGCGCCAATAAATTGTGCTATATAAGTTTACTGTCTATAGTGCCACCCAATGATGAACAAATATTACAAAATCACAAGATGAAGCAAAATCCTCAGATGTGGCCTGGGGGATGTAGACATTGGACTGGGTCATGAGAATTTCACGTATTAAAAAAAAGGCCATTGGGCTTACAAGGGATGTAAATTATAACACTGGGAATGTTATATTCATGTTCAGCAAACGAGAATTATCTTTTCCGGATTCAAAGAAGTAAATTTCCATTTTGTCAACAAAAAATTTTTATTTTGGGATGCAAAAACGCGTCTCCATGATTTCGCCATCACGGCCAAAATCTTATCAGTCCTTTGCCTATCTTGCAAGATCATTATATCCAAATTTCATGGAAATCAAACAAGTTGTTTAGAAGATATCGCGTTACACAAGTTTACTTGAATTCATGCCTATAGCGCCACCTAGTGATGACCAAATACCACGAAAAACAAGCAGGTGAAATGTAAAGCCCTAGGAAGATGGCACATAAAGAGTTCAATGGCAAAAACTTTAATCATGATAATGGTTATGGAGGTTTTGCCGTTAAGTCAAATAATTGAGATTTTTCATTTAAATGACAATTTGGTTTGCGCCAAAAGGGAATTATCATGTGGCAATCCTATATTTATGCTTGGAAACCTAGAATAGAACAATTTTTAAATATTTCTCCAAGCGAATTGGTAAATTTTCAATTCACGAAAAACTTCTTTTTTTGAGATGCAAAAAACGTGCCTTTAAAATTATGCCAACTACACCAAAACCTTTTCAGCACATTGCCTATCCTTCAAGACCATTGTAATAAAATTTCATAGAAATCAAACAAGTTGTTCAAACGAAGTCGTCACAGAAAGGTTTACATATGCTCTGACTACAACGCCACCTAGTGGTGAGCAGCGGCTATCAAAACACAACCAGAAAAATTTCTCAGGCCTAAGGACATAGCATACAAAGTTTGACCCGAAAATATTTAACGGTTTCAGAGATATTCACGTTTAAAGTCGCGGCGGCGGTGGCGGCTGATCCGGCGGAGCCGTTTCTCATGAAAACATAAGAGCATCCACTTTGTGGAAATGCTCTAATTGAATGTAACTAGACAACAAGAGCCCAAGGGGCTTCAATATACGCCCGCGTATCTGGAATTACATTGGTCCAAATATCAAGGTTGTTTAATAGCCTTGATTCCAATTGGTAGCTAGCCTACAATTTTGTGCTTCTGAGAATGTAATGTTAATGGATGAATGGACAGAACGCAACATATCATTACACGACTTCGAGTTCTGTGACTTTTAATGATTGTTTAGGACAGACTGGCTTAAGCTGAAAGACAATAATGACTATGTGATAGGCCATTGGTGTTCGCAGAGGACAGAACACACTACATGGTGCAATATGTGCCAGAAAACCATCGACGTATAACTGTCCTACTTTTTTTTGGCCAAATGTCCTACTTTTTTGGGGGCAAATGTCCTACTTTTTTGGAGGGGCCTGCTGGGAGGCCTGCTCGGATACAACCACAGTTTGACTTGTTTATATGCTGCGAATTGAAAGAGAAAGAATCCAAGGGGCTTCAATATACGCCCGTGTATCTGGAATTACATTGGTCCAAATTTCAAGATTGTTTAATAGCCTTGATTCCAATTGGTAGCTAGCAATCCAGAGAAAGATCTACAATTTTGTGCTTCTGAGAATGTAACATATGTAACATCTTATATTGAATGATAAACTAAAACGAGCTTAACTCTTGATAACTAGTTGACCGTGAATCAAGAGCCGAGAGCTCACATATCCCACACTGAAATCGACAATAGTCAAGCACAAGAAAATAGTAGTTTTCCTGCAAATGGATTTCTTTCAGACGAGAGAATTTTTCATGAAGGAAGAAGTGATGAAGTAAACCTTTGTTCTTGAATTAATAAAGAGGTATGAAGTTCATAAAGGACCCCTCTCTCCGTTAAATTAGTAAATGTATGGTTTTTATTTCACAACAGTTTAACTAAATGTAGCTGTTTCAAATATGGGAACTCCACAGGATGAATGCCATATACATGTAGGGGAGACAACTCTGAATATTCCAACCTAACACATATGGTCAGCTAAACTTGATTCAGTTTTGAAGGACTGTGACCTTGACCGTGGACAAATTGATCTCAAAATGTATGGCTCCTCTCTGCCATGCGAGTAAGGTATACTCAAAGTTTGGTACCATTCCATACCTTGATATCGCATGGACAACAAATGTTAATGGATGAATGGACAGAACGCAACATCGCATTACACGACTTCATCTTCGACAGGCATATGAAAATGTGACTTTTAATGATTTCTTGATGTTGGGGTCACAGTGATCTTGACCTTTGACCCACATTTTGATATGTAACACATGTCCCTCTAATGTATCTACTGGCAGAAAAAAATAGCCCATTGGGCTTCAATACCCCTCGGCTATCAGTTATTGTTTACACCCAGCAATCATGCATTGCAGCCCTGTGGGGCTTCCGGGGATTGACCTGGGATGTCCTTGTGCACACCGCAGGTCATGGTAAGAATATGCCTTAGCTCCTCAGAGAGCTTGTCGTAAGAGGCGACTAACCGAGACACCCGTTGGGTTCCCGGGTGTGAAACGGAATAGGACCCAACGTCGTGATATGACTGAAATATAGTTGAAAGCGACGTTAAATCATATCCACTCTCTCACTCACTCATGCATTGTATAATATCATCAGTGTATTTTTAGAACTAGATTAACAAAAATGTGATCTAGTAGGGTTGGCTGTAGTTCGCTTTTGCCAAGGCCTGAGGTTCTGGTAGAGCATGATCGACCGAATTCTTAGCTCTAAATATGCTCTTCTAAAAAGCTTATAATCAAATAAAGTAATTTTATCTTGGAAATATAGATCAAGGTCAGTCATCTTCAAACAATTTCAAGTCAATTCTAATTTAATTGCATAAGGAACAGGAATTTGGAGACCTTAGACTTAACATATAGAATTTGACCTTTTAAAAATAGGTCAATGTCATTGATATTCTTCAATAGACTTCAGGTCCAGCCATAAGTGGTATAAATTTGGACAATGTAAATCTTTCATGGAATATTGTACTAAATAGAATCTGACCTGGATAAAATAGGTCAAGGTCAGTCATCTTCAGCACACCTTTGGAGCGTCACCAGATGTACACATAGTATTAATTTGGAAAGCCTAGTTTTATTTCTCAATGTTATATCATAATAAACAGTATATATAAATAGGTAAAGGTCAATCAACTGGGATAGGCTTATAGTCAATCACGAGTTGCACACATAATATGAATTTGGAGACCTAGCTTTAATCCTTCAAAAAATATAGCACATACTAAAATTTGACCTTGATAAAATAGGTCAAGGTCAGTCATTTTCAGTACACCTATTGACCTTTGCCAGATGTACACATAGTATTAAATTGGAAAGCCTAGATATATTTCATGTTAGACCATAATAAACAGCCTATGACCTATGACCTTGAAAAACTAGGTCAAGGTCAGTTAACTGGGATAGGCTTCTAGTCAATCACCAGTTGCATAACTAATATGAATTTAGAGACCCTAGCTTCAATCCTTCAAAAAATTTAGAAATACTAACATTTGACCTTGATAAAATAGGTCAAGGTCAGTCATCTTCAGTACACTTCTGGACCTTTGCCAGATGTATACATAGTATTAATGTGGAAACCCTAGCTTTATGTCTTCATGTTATATCATAATAAACAGTATATGACCATTAAAAAATAGGTCAAGGTCAGTCAATTGGGATAGACTTCTAGGCAATCACGAGTTGCATACATAATATGAATTTGGAGACCCTAGCTTTAATCCTTCAAAAAATATAGCAAATACTAAAATTTGACCTTGAAAAAATAGGTCAAGGTCAGTCATCTTCAGTACACCTCTGGACCTTTGCCAGATGTATACATAGTATCAATTTGGAAAGCCTAGATATATTTCTTCATGTTACACCATAATAAACAGAATATGACCTTGAAAAATAGGTCAAGGTCAGTCAACTGGGATAGGCTTCTAGTCAATCACCACTTGCATAAGTAATATGAATTTGAAGACCCTAGCTTCAATCCTTCAAAAAATATAGCAAATACTGTAATTTGACCTTGATAAAATAGGTCAAGGTCAGTCATCTTCGGTACACCTCTGGACCTTCGCCAGATGTATACATAGTTAGTATTAATTTGGAAAGCCTAGCTTTATTTCTTCATTTTATATTATAATAAACAGTATATGACCTATAAAAAATAGATCAAGGTCAGTCAACTGGGGTAGGCTTCTAGTCAATCACCAGTTGCATAAGTAATATGAATTTGGAGATCGTAGCTTCAATCCTTCAAAAAATATAGCAAATACTATAATTTGACCTTGATAAAATAGGTCAAGGTCAGTCCTTTTTAATAGGCTTCTGACCCTTCACCCGATACATTTGTGGTATGAATTAATGCCTGGCTATAATTCTTCTTGAGATATCGTGTTCACAAGAAAGATGGACAGACAGACAGACGGACAGACGACAACAATACCCTTCGGGCAAAACTTGCCCGAGGGGTAAAAAATTTATTTTTTAATGATTTCCTGATTTTGGGATCAGTGACCTTGACCTTTGATCTTGACCTAAAGTTTAGTACATGACACATCGTCTTCCCTCAATGAATCAATGGACACAAAAAAATCATGATTTTTAAGAATTTCATGATTTTGGGGGTCAGTGACCTCGACGTTCGGCCTTGACCTACATTTTGGTATGTGCTACATCATGTCCCCCTAATGTATCTACTGACACAAAAACAAAGTAATTTCAAAGATTTCTTGATTCTGGAGTCGCAGTGACCTTGACTATTGACCTAAATTTTGGTAGATGACAAATCGTCTCCCCGTAATTTCTCAATGGACACAAAAAATCATGATTTTTAACAATTTCATGATTTGGGGGTCACAGTGACCTTGACCTTTGACCAGGTCACTTGACCTACATTTTGGTATGTGACACATGGTGTCCCCCTAATGTATCTACTGACACAAAAACATGTTATTTTTAATAATTTCCTGATTTTGGGGTCACAGTGATCTTTGACCTTGACCTAATTTTTGGTATGCGACACTTCACTTCACCCTATTAAATCCAGTTACAAAAAATTAGTAAATTTTTTATGATTTCCTGATTTTTAGGTAACAATGACCTTTGACCTTGATTCTGGGGTCACAGTGACCTTGACTATTGACCTGGATCTAAATTTCAATACATGATGAAACGGCTCCCTGTAATTTTTCAATGGACTCAGAAAATCATGATTTTTAACAATTTCACAATTTTGGGGTCACAGTGACCTTGACCTTTGACCTTGACCTACATTTTGGTAGGTGACACATCGTGTCCCCCTAATGTATCTACGGACACAATTTTTTTTATTGTTAATCATTTCCTGATTTTGGGCTCACAGTGACCTTTGACCTTCGACCTTGACCTATTTTTGGGTATGCGACACTTCACTTCCCCCTACTGAATCCACTCACAAAAAATTAGAAATTTTTAATGATTTCCTGATTTTTTTGTCACACGGACCTTTGACCTATGCAAGACATCGTTCCCTCCTAGAGCATCCACTCACCAAAAATTAGAACTGCAGATAGAAAACTGTCAATGACCAATGATTTCCTGATTTTAGACAACAGTGACCTTTGACCTCTGACCTCGACCTCAATTTTGGTACGCGACACATCGTCTCCACCTAGTGTGTCCACTCACGAAAAATTGCAACTGTGGATAGAAAACGTTCACAGATATAGACCAGACACGAACACTTCAGTGATTTCCTGTTTTTTAAGCCAGTGACCTTTGACCTCTGACCTCGACCTTCATTTTGGCACGCGACACATCGTCTCCCCGTAGGATATCCACTCACTAAAAATTAGAACTGTAGATAGAAAACTGTCCCAGATATAGACCGGACACGAGGGACGGACAGACGGACGGAAACTGCCATCACATAATACGCCCGCCTTTTGGCGGGCGTATAAAAATGAATATATTCTCACGATAGAGGGTGGGACTAGGTGACCAGGGGTGGGGACATACTCCCGAGGGTAGTTTAAGCTTCTGGAATTTAAGAGGGCATGGGGTCGGGTGAGGCTTAGTTTAGAAGATCAAGGGTGGGGCTCAATGCCAAGTTACACAAAGGTGGGGGGGGGGGAGGGTTTGGCTTAATGTCACACTCAAGGTTGTTTCACTCATACAGTGTCATATGGTGACAGTCAGTTTGGTTGGTGGAGGTGAGGCTAGAGGTCACCAGCAAAGCGCCTTAGACCACTCGGTGTTAACCCTCAGTGATCTTACGAGCACCAGTGTGCCCAACGTGACATACAGGCATGGAAAGTGAAGGGTGGGGGTGGGGGTTGATTCTAGCCAACTTTACATGGCTTCGTTCGTTCTTACTCAGCCATGCTTCCTCTTAGTAAATTTACATGTACAGTCCGGAAGCCCAAGGCTCCAGGGGCCGCCAGGCTCTATCTGGCAATAAAACAATCCCTTCCCACTTTCTGTCCACTATATTTAAAGAGATTGGCAAACAGTTCAATAGTCGTGAGGAGCTGATGTTTCTGCAATCAATCTTCAAACATCAATGGCCGATTGAATTTTCACCAGTATATTTGTATAGGTCACGTGATCAGTACACTGCGATACATGTCGATCACATGACCCATCAGGGTTAGATCTAGGGTCTCACAGCGTCCGTAAAACGGACACAGGTACAAAATCAAATGAATTAAAAATGAATATGTTTTTGCAAAATATCAAATGATTTTTTCCAAAAAATCAAATGATGATTTTTTACGATGTTTGAAAGCCGTAAACCTGGACGAGTGTGTGTCAACTCGCGTTAGACAACTTATGGCAAGGGAGACAACTATGCATCTATCCGTTGATAAGCTTGGCCACTGGGGGCGCGATAGTTTTCGTTCTCCAGGCAGAGGTCTATACTATGAATGAAGTCGGAAATATGTACGTCTGCGAGTGTCTGGAGAGCTAGGCAGCGTGTGCGTTCTCGCGTTGTCCGTCATGGTGGGAGAGAAAGGTCGCTCGAAAGGTTGGTCTGGGGGAAAATACGAAGGGTAGCGGCCGCACAAGAGGATGCGGTGTGTTGGCTGGACATTTGAAAAAAAAAACTAAAGGAAGATGAAGGGTCTGACTGCCACAAAGTCGACGTTCTCTTTGCTCGATGCTGTGCTGCCGGTAATGAAAACACAGGTCAAGCAGATGTTGAACACGACATGGAAAATGATGCAGGCATCGAAGCTGGGACAAATTATGTTCAACCCGTTGAGGCAGTCGACGTGGGAAGAGAATCAGCTTCGAATGATATACAGCATGGTATAAAAATACTGTACAGAGGAATCTATTCAATAGAAATTTTGAAAGCAGCAGCTGTAAATAATTTTAAAAGCAGATGATCAGATTAAACAAGAAGTAAAATGTGCATGATATGCTTGTCTGATCGACAAGACATGCATCAAGGGTCCCAGAGTTTCTCGGCGCCTAGACGGCCCCTGAGCCCTAGTCTAATCAGCAAAAAGGTTAGTTGTTATTAGTTTAGTCAAAGTTGACATCATGGTATAGTATCAATCTGACAGCACGTGGAAGTAAATGATCTGGAAATTCATGCAGCAAGTCCCTGCTCAACTTTGTCATTTTGAAACACAAGCAAGATCAGCCTGAATGTGGTGAAAATTTGGAAAAAAAGAAGTAAATTGTTCATTATCTACACGTATCTGACAAGACATTTAAATAGCCAGAAATGGGCTCGAATGCTCCTGAGAGCATCTAAGACCCCAGAGCTTCCAGGGGCCTAGGCGGCCCCTGGACACCGGCCTGTAAGCTACGCCTCGCTGCGCTTGGCATTATTTTTTTCAAATAAGGACACTACTTCAAATTCCTGGATATAACCCTGCCCATACGAATAGTAATCAGAAATTCAATCGGCAGTTGAGGTTTAAAGATTGATTCCAGACACATCAGCTCCTCATGGCGATCAAATTATTTGACAAACTAGGTACAAGTACATTGTACAGTGGTTTTGTGGGTTCCGAATCACGGTGAGTTGCGGATCACTTTCCTAATGAACGTCTTATATTTCTTGCAATAAAGCATCTGTGTAAATCTTTTCTAGTTTTATTGGGACGTCTGTTTCTGTGGACTCAAATAAATGTCAAACCACCGACCTGAGCTGTTTGTTTCTCGGTCAATTCAGCAAGGTAATGCTTCCGGTACTACGCAATGGCAAATTCATGCTGGGTCAAAAAACGCGTGTCTATTCTTCAGTGTTAAATCTACGAGAAATAAGGTGGATTTAAGTGATAATTTCAGTATTCATTTCAGTGATAGAATCATATTAATAGTCAAACAAAATATCTAATGATTTGCGATAACCCTTAACTCACCAGCATTGTAACATAATGCAACAGCAGAGATGTCAATTCCGGATCAACGAAATATGCG
This sequence comes from Hanleya hanleyi, assembly GCA_036873755.1. Taxonomy (NCBI): domain Eukaryota; kingdom Metazoa; phylum Mollusca; class Polyplacophora; order Lepidopleurida; family Hanleyidae; genus Hanleya; species Hanleya hanleyi. The sequence goes on from JAVTVY010034044.1 coordinate 131,073, forward strand.
CCGTTTATTCCGTTTGATTACGTAATCGAAAATTGTGACATTGAAATCTTCACAAACGGACAAATGTCAGAGGGCAAAGTTATTATTACTTTAGAATAATTTTAAGTCACAGAACGGGATGGTCTTCATCCCCTCCCCCCCCCCCCTCACACACCAACGATTTCAAAATTTTCATCATTTATGTTCATTATTAAAATTGAGAACATATATCTATGAGTCCTTTCCTCTATGTTCTTTTGTCCAAATAGTCAGATGCTAAATGGATGTCCGATGTCCATTTAGAGATTTTATATATTGTAATCTTGAATATATGCGAGTAGAATTCATTCAGCTGTCAGAAACTCGATGGAAACGTGAGTGTAACTTTCTTAAATTAGAATCTGAATTCCATGCATTATAAGGAAGGAATCCATATCAGGTCCCATGGGGAAACATTTTCGACAGGTTTCTATTGAACCAGGTCTGTTAGGTTCAATCTTAAATGAATCGTCTCGTCCGTGTACAAATAACGAACTACCGAAATCTTCAGTGTGAGAATTAATTTAATTAGTGAGGATAAATGTTGTATATGGCATGGTCAGACAGATCAGGCCGTCGTTGTCTATAAAGAATTTCCGCCTCAGTAATGGCAATCCAACAAAGTCTAGGCATGTTATACATTATTTTTCTCCTATTGGGATATTGGTGATAGATGACCATTCAGGCTGATAAAAAAATTATATTCTCAGTGGCTGTAACGACCGCTAGATGGCGTGATCTGCTTCTCACCAAAGTGATTCGCAACTGCCCGCGCTGAGGCACTGAGACGGACATGATTTTCCCATTGATTCACAAGCTCGATTAGAGAATTTTTTAAATGCAATTATCGACGACAGATTTCCGTAAAAAAAAAATAAAACCAAAAACCAGTCTCAACTCTTAACAAAACGAGCGCTAGTAGCCTAGATGTAAAAAGTGATTCGGAACTCCCCTATTAACTGTAGTGGCCGGAGAGTGGGGAGGGTTTTTTTTATTGCCTGATAGAGCCATACGGCCAATGGGGCTTGTGGTCCCGGACAGTACATGTAAATTTAATAAGAGGAAGCATGACTGAGTAGGCAAAAACGATGCCTGTAAACTTGGCTAGGTTGATCAGTGTTGATGCACCCTAACAGCCTAGTTCAACAAGCTGAACCCTGCTGACATTTAATTTTGTGATAGTCAATATCACAAAATTAAATGTCAGCAGGGTTCAGCTTGTTGAACTACCTAACAGCCTAACTTTGGCATGTAAATATTGTTGTTAATCTTCCTACGCCAATGCGTGATATGCCGTGACTATGTGGACAATCATCGAAAAATAATTATCGAAAATGATTGAAAACAGAAAACAACTCAAACGACATTTAAAAACGAACACCGCCAACAAATGAACAAAGTTTATCTGTTACAATACAACAACAACAACTGCTGGTTGGAGCACAACCACCACCGGTGCCGTGTGAATTTGAAATCCAAACATTTGGACACGGGAAGTCGGACAGCAAAGATATAATAATGTGGCATTGACTCACATGCAATCATTCTGCGCCTTTTTACTCAACGTATTGATGCTTCCAGTGACCAACATTCCCGTCATCAAAATTAACTGTGTGCAGGACAGCGCCATTTTGTACCACCCACGATCATGTGACTGTATTCAGGGTAATGTTCTCACGTGATTTAATTACGTAACAAGTACCCCCTCTCATTCCTAACTTTCGTTTCTAAAGAGGAAATCCTGATCACGGCCAGTATTTGGTGTGACTAATTACCACAGGATGCGATGGACTGACTGTGGAATTTTATTCAAAATTTCGGTGTCCCAAAGTAGAGGGATAATAACTCTAATTGAAAAACCTGAATGTGACTTAAAAGATCCTAAGAATTGGCGTCCAATAACTTTACGGAATGTGGACCATAAAATATTTGCTATAAAACTCTAGCTTTGCATATTAAACAGGTTATAGAAAAGCTTGTACATTTCACACAAACAGGTTTCCTTAGTCACAGGTTCATAGGGGTTAAACATTAGAGCTATCTCTGATCTATTAGAATCTGATATTGAAGAAGGATATTTAACATTTTTGGATTTTGAAAAGGCATTTGACTCATTAGAACATTTGTTTTATTTACAAATCTTTGAAGCTATTCAATTTTCCTGATTCATTCATTAGGTTTGTTCAGGTATGTTACTGTAAAACTGAAAGTGCAGTGTTAAAATAGTGGAAGGACAACTCGTTGGTTGAGGGATCTATTTTTCAGATGATTCTGTCGCATTTGCAAAGAACTGGGAATCTGTTGCGGTTCTACCAATATCAGAGTAAGTATTCTGGTCTGTGTAATCAGCCTCAAATCTGGGCTGAAATTGATGTCTCTCAAACTCGGCGAAAGTGACATATCTTAGTCCAAACCTTTTTAAAATATTTTTGTATGATCTGCCAGGTATCTTCGATGATTCCTGCTGTCCAGTTCATCTTAAAACAAGTAAAATAAGTAGCCTTCTATATGCCGATGACTTGGTGTTATTATCCGAGTCAAAGGAGGGCTTGCAAAATTCTATGAATAAATTAGGGGAATATTGTACCATGTGGAATTTAAATCTTAATATTGACAAAACAAAGGTTATGGTATTCACTAGATCCGGTAAATCAGTAAAGACAAATATTTCTTTTTGTGGGAATACTCTTGATCAAGTAAAGACATATAATTACTTAGGAACAACTTTTCATCAGTCCGGATCTTTCTCAGCTGCAAAACATGATGTATACAAAAAGGGGTTGAAATCTTATTTTCACCTGATCAAGTCCTTTGGAGTAACCACACCCAGCATAGATACCTCCTTACATGTTTTTGATCATACTGTAAAACCAGCGGCATTATATGGGGCAGAAATTTGGGGTTGTATGAATGGTAAACGATTGCTTCAGAAGGGTGATGGTTATCTTATGAGATCCTTGAGGACATTCCCTCCGAGAAACTTAATCTTAAATTTTGTAAATATATTTTAGGTGTACACTCTAAAGCCAGTAATGAAGCTGTTCGTGGAGAACTCGGCAGGCTACCAATTACCTTTGATATCCTTAGGTCTCAAGCCCGATATTGGTCAAGAATCGAATCCTTACATGATGATAGCCTTTTAGCTGAGGCTTATTCTTTATCATGTGATATATATGGTGAAAGTGCTCAGTCTTGGGTGGGGGATATGGAAGCTTTATTTTCTACTTTGAATATATCTCATTTATCCCCTAGAAATGTTTGTATAAGTCCTAAGTGCTTATCGAAACAAGTATCACGTTGTCTAGCGGAGAAATATCGTTATTTATGGAAATGTAAAATTGAACTCTCTAATTCTTGTGCTAATATGCTTACAGATGTGAAACAGTTTCATAATCAGTTCTCCGGTGTGAAACTTAGGACCTATCAACTTTTTAAGTCTCATTTTCATAGGGAAACCTATCTTAATACTATTAAGTGTGCTGAATATAGACAGGAATTATCTAGATTCAGGCTAAGCTGTCATAGATTATCTATAGAACATGGGCGGTATAATAATACACCTATTAACGATAGAACTTGTTCCTTCTGTCCAAATGAGATCGAAGATGAATTTCATGTATTAATTAATTGTAATAAATATAGTAATATTCGCCTTTCTTTAAACGAAACAGCAAGCAAATCTTGTGCAAATTTTAACTTGTTGTCGTCCCCAAACCAGTTTATCTGGCTGCTTAGCAGTGGTAACTCTGAGGTGTGTTTTGCACTATCAAAATTTATTTGTCATGTTATGGTCTTGCGACGTGAGTCTGAACTTTCCGGGTAGCTTTATTTGTACATGTATTATATAATAACATGTCTCATAAACGCTAGTTAGCCTTTGATCCTCATAATGGTAAACAGATCTCAGTGTTGGAGAAATTTGTAACTTTCTTGTGTGTTGTACATGTTTGTTTGAATCAATTGTATCAAAGAAGGGGGAGGGGTATTGATTGTACGCTCCAAGTGGGCACCTGATTGGTTAATAAATTCTATTCTATTCTATTCTATTCTATTCTATGTTACAACAGGTACAAAATGAAACACATTTGACCACAAAAAACTAAACTTGTTTCCACCATTCACGAGAAAATAGAAGGAGTTGATCTCTAAAAATAAACAGCATGGCATGCCGTTTATTTTTCCACGGCCGTGTCAACAAGCGTATACACGTATGGTGCGTTCTACCAACGTACGCTATGCGACATCACCGAACCGTGGGCACGAGCCATGACGTTATCCCATGGCTGCAGCTGTGCAGCATTCAAATGCGTGAGCGTCGCTACGTCACTCATACGTCACGCAGTGACGTCATTTTCCTCTCCGCGTACAACACACTCTCAATGGCGAGACAGAAAAGCCGTCGAAGCGGGCAGAGTTACAAATTTCTCTGACAAGATATTCTTGCATTCGTTGTATATGACGATCCCACTATCGTCAAATATAATACATATGATGCTTTGGTAATCTTCCCTGCTGAAAAAAACGCACAGGAGAGAGGTTACAAAATCCATCCATTTTGAGGCTGATTACATCTTTAATTAAATCTGTAGCTGTTGAGATACCGGTAGTGAACCAATATTTACCAGTTAAAACGTTAAAATGGAGGAATTAAAATGTGTGGGAGTGACCTTGTCTCAGGTAGATCAAGATAGGGCTAGTGAATCTGATATAAGTCCACAAAAACTTAAAATAGAGAAACGATTCAATATCTGAAAACAAAGAATACTGTCCATTTTTGGTTGGAATTTGTTCATGAAATCGGGGGGGATTTCCAGGTTGGTCCATTTAGCGAGTGTCCTTCACTTGGACGATTCATATATAAAATCGGTTAACAAGATGCTGTATTCATTTGTATGGAACAGCAACGTAGAAAGGTTTACAGTAAACGGAGTCAAATATGTTTAGAGAAAAATATTAGAGGGATAAAAGCACTCGATTTAACCTCGATGAACAAAGCTTTAAAACTGGTATGGCTTGCTCGATATTTTTGTCCCCCGCCGCAACGCGGCCGGGGACTTTAAAATGGTTCTTGCTTCTATGTGTCCGTGCATGCACGGACATGTCCGTGCAAATACTTCGTAAGCAATAACTTCTAAATGCTTTGTCGGATTCCTCCGAAATTTGGCATCTGCATTCTTTGCGACAAGACGTCTCTTGGTATTATGTTTCAGCAAGATCCGCCTGTAGGTGGCGCCACTGGGGTCTTGCTTCTATGTGACGGACATGTCCGTGCAAATACTTCGTAAGCAATAACTTCTAAATGCTTTGTCGGATTCCTCCGAAATTTGGCATCTGCATTCTTTGCGACAAGACGTCTCTTGGTATTACGTTTCAGCAAGATCCGCCTGTAGGTGGCGCCACTGGGTCTTGTTCCAATCTTTAGTGCATGTCCGTGCAAATACTTCGTAAGCGATAACTCCTAAATGCTTTGTCGGATTCCTCCGAAATTTGGCATCTGCATTCTTTGCGACAAGACGTCTGTTGGTATTACGTTTCAGCAAGATCCGCCTGTAGGTGGCGCCACTGGGTCTTGTTCCAATCTTTAGTGCATGTCCGTGGATGTTCGTGCAAATGCTTCATAAGCGATAACTCCTAAATGCTTTGTCGGATTCCTCCGAAATTTGGCATCTGCATTCTTTGCGACAAGACGTCTGTTGGTATTACGTTTCATTAAGATCCGCCTGTAGGTGGCGCCACTGGGTCTTGTTCCAATATTTAGTGCATGTCCGTGCAAATACTGCGTAGCGATAACTCCTAAATGCTTTGTCGGATTCCTCCGAAATTTGGCATCTGCATTCTTTGCGACAAGACGTCGCTGGTATTACGTTTCAGCAAGATCCGCCTGTAGGTGGCGCCACTGGGTCTTGTTCCAATCTTTAATGCATGTCCGTTCATGTTTGTTCAAATCCTTCGCGAGCGATAACTTTCGAACAATTTGTCGGATTTCTTCGAAATTTGGTAAATGCATTCCCTGCGACAAAACACCGTTGGTGATGCGTTTCAGCAAAATCCACCCGGAGGTGGCGCCACTAGAGTTCATTCCATTATTCCATGCTGCAAGTGATAACTTAGAAACACTTGGTCGAATTTCTTTGAAATATCCTACATATGTACCTTTCTGGGTAACATGAGAAACGTTGCGGCTCATCGGATTCTTCTCAAATTTGGCATGCATTTACCATGCCAGGAGCTGTTGCTTGGGATTGCCTTTCGCTCACTTGCACTCACAGGTGGCGCCACCTGGTGGCAACATCACAAATTCGTTTCCGGGTAATAACTTGAGAACTGACCATCGGATTCTTCTCAAATTTTGTATGAATGTACCGTGACATAAGATGTCGCTTGATAATGCATTTCACTGACTTGCGCCTAGAGGTGGCGTCACCTGGTGTCAAAATCTAAATTTGGTTTCTGGGCAATAACTTGAGGACCCTCATCGGATTCTTCTCAAATTTGGTATGCAGATGTCCCCACGATACCATGTTCCTTGGGATTGTATTTTCCCGCTTCTGCCTACAGGTGGCGTCTCCTGGTGGAAAAATTTGTTTCCGGGCAATAATTTGGCAACTGCTCATCAGATTATTCTCAAATTTTGTATTCATATGTGACCCGCCCCAAATAACATGAACACCGGTGGGCATCTAGTACCGGCAATAACTTGAGGACCCCTCTTCAGAGTCTCAAAGTTCATATGCCGATACCATGACATGAGATGTCATTTGGGATTGTGTTTTGCCTGCTTGCACCTACAGGTGGTGACTCCTTGTAGCAAAGTCTAAATTTGGTTTCTGGGCAATAGGTTGAGGATGCCTTCATATTCTTGTCAAATTTAGTTTGCAGATAATATGCCATGAGTTGTCTCTTGGGGTTGCATTTCGGTTACATAATTTTCATGCTACATGGTAAAGAAAATATATTACAGTAGCAATCAACATTCAGTCAGCCATTCGGAGTTGATCTCAAAACCTGGGAAGGTGGAAAGACCCCTCTGCTTCTTACGCCTGTGAAGTAGCTGTTGCCATCCTCATGAATATCTTCTGAAACCGACAGCGCTTATAAATATTGCTGCCATTTTGGCGGGGGACCTAGCATCCTCTGGCTGCTTGTTCATTGAATACCGGTAATAGTTTATGTGAGCTTGTCTTAGCATTTAGGTCATGTGGCGGGTTGGAACTTGTTCTTCACTGTAGTTTCTTCCATAGCAAACGATTGTTACAAAATTCCTTTCGTTTGGATATGCCGAAATTTGACAAAGATGTGCAGAATCAATACAATAGTATCAATGATATCTCTGTAGACAAATTTAATGAAGTGATATGGAATAATACAAGATTCAGTTCTTTGACGAGGTATAGAGCTGGGGTCATTTTTGTCTGGCAGCTTTTAGATGAAAGTGGGAGTTTTCTCAAGTTTGATAGACTTTGTGAAAAGTTTAACTTGGCAACACCCAACATTTTGTTTAACAGTTACACCAAAGCGGTTAGAAGGAAACTTGGTAGCAATTTATTTAACCCACGCAATTGCTTGACAGAGCTCCCAGACAAACCAGTTATAACCAATATCAACTTCGATGCTTGCAGCACCAAGTCTAAGTAATTTACAATTTATTTTTGACTTTACAAACTAATGAAAAATTGCATAGACCGGAATTGTCAGCTTTCAAAACCAT
>JAVTVY010034045.1:0-14236 GCA_036873755.1 Hanleya hanleyi
CATCACTACCATCTATACCATCACTACATCCATACCATCACTACCATTCCATACCATCACTACCATCCATACCATCACTACCATCAATACCATCACTACTATCCATACCATCACTACCATCCATACCATAACTACCATTCCTACCATCCATACCATCACTACCATCCATACCATCACTACCATCAATACCATCCATACCATCACTACCATCCATACCATCACTACCATCCATACCATCACTCCTACCATTCCTACCATCACTACCATCCATACCATCACTACCATCCATACCATCAATACCATCCATACCATCACTACCATCACTGCCATCCATACCATCCATACCATGATGGTGATGGTAGTAATCCCACTTGGGACTGGACTATCCAGCAGTAATCTCACACTGGAATGCCCTATGTACCAGTAATCCGACTGCACTGACCTATCCATCCTACATGGGATTAACTTTTGCCAGTAATCCCACATGGGACTGATGTTATTGTCTGTACCAGATAATCTATTCCAGACATTATTGTCTGTATCGCATCACTTATTCCAGACCCTATTGTTTGCTCTACATGTATGCTTTCAATACTGCTGCACCTTTGGCGGATGACCCCGCAAGGCGAGATGTTGGGGTTCTCAGAACGCTTGTTTTTTACTACAATGCATTAATTTTCATAATTTCTTATTCTCCCAACTTGTAGGTTTGACTGTGTACTCTGGTATAAGACAAAAAAACCCAAAACAATAAAAATCGAGATTTTGAAGCTTCGACCCGATACAGTAACCTTAAAAGATACAGTAACATTAACCTTACGAGGCCGACGCTCTAACCATTATGCCACGCCTGTGCGGTCTCTTTGTGATTATGTGAGGCGATCATATTGTTGTAGAGTTTAGAGTGTACAGGGACGTGCGAGCTATAGTATTGATATAACTTCCGATTGGATGTGTATTTGAGAATTCTGAGTAGTATGTCCGACATTCGAATAGTTGAATGTATGTAACATTACCGTGATTTCACACAATACGGGAACGCACGGGGAACCTATTGCTGATGTGCCAGCCGCAAATAAATTCAGAATTCCATTAAATACAAGTCACACCTATAAATACCGACATCGTAAATTCAGATACCTAGGAATACCAGCATATTTTCTGGTAAGTAGGTGGCAGGCCTGTATGTTGCAGTACTATTGTTCTTTGTACAGATGTCAGTGTATTGTGGTGGTATATGTGGTAATTTCCCTAATAATTCAATCACAGGAAGTTCACTTTTAAACTCTGTTATTCAAACACAGAGAAAATTAAAATTCACATTCTTCTTTAAAATGGAAGAAAAGCCATATAATGACAAAATGCGACACTTCGTAGCTGGTGCCATGAAGAATATTGCCAGATAGATGCCATTTTTGCTGTACTTCCGGTGATCGAATTATTAGGGGAATTACCGTAATGTATATTCTGATATTTTCAGAATGCTATCCCAGGAGCCCGTGACACTGATCAGACCCAAGATATGGGAAGTGAGACGTCAACTGACAGACCTGTTCCTGTGGCATTGTACAAATCTGCCCTGTGGTCGAGAACTAAAACTGGGATCTCCAACCATACAGCCACCGAGAAGCCATACAACTGTTCGCAATGTTCATTTAGTACTAACAAGAAAACTAACTTGACCAGGCATAGACGGATTCATACAAGAGGGAAACCATACAAATGTTCACTCTGCTTATATTCCACAACGAATAAATCTGACCTAAGCAGACATGAAAGTATCCATACCGCAGACAAGCCATTCAGATGTTCATTGTGTTCATATACTACTGCCTGGCAAGCGCACCTGACCCATCATATACGAAATCATACAGGCGAGAAGCCATTCAGATGCTCGCTGTGCTCATTTACCTACACCTCCAATTCAAGCCTAACCAGGCATATGCGAACTCATACGGACGAGAAGCCATACAAATGTACACAGTGCTTGTATATCACTTCTCAGAAAGAATACCTAACTAAGCATGAGCGGACTCATACTGGCGAGAAACCATTCCAATGTTCACTCTGCCCATACACCTCTGCGCGTAAAGGAGATTTAAATAAGCATGAGCGCGCTCATACTGGTGAGAGACCATTCAGATGTTCACTGTGCTCGTATACAGCTACGCGGAGACAATACCTGGTCATTCATGTACGAACCCATACTGGCGAGAAACCATTCAAATGTTCACTTTGCCCATTCACCAGTACCCAGAAAGGACACGTGAAAACACATGAAAGAACTCATATATAGCACGGCCTGGAATGATCTAACTAGCCAGGATGAATTCATAGTGAAGAGGGTGCCATTAAACTGCTTCTTCATTTCATCCCTCTTGAATTAGCATTTCGGTATCCCAAGCATGCAGTTTTTGCTCTGACTCGCTATGTCGATTTCAGCCTCACATCAAAGTGGTTTGGCCAACGACGAAATTCAAACCTGTCACATCTCATACCCCACAGCGGATTGGTGTAATCACCTTACTTCACGCGTTCACTGATTGGTTTGATTTAGGGGAAACCCCTTGATCTATTTATCTCCAGAACTGATATGGGTAACTGACCAAGCCAGTGTATTGATCCTAACAGATGATTTATACACTGGCTCGAGAAGAGGTCTAGTCATTGAGAGAACAGAATGGTGATATATGTAATGTACATGATCCTGATATTTTGAGAATACCATCCCAATTATTATATGTGGTCTGGGCAATCTCATTAAACTCAGATATAATATGACAGAATACTATATCTGACATCAGCGCTATATAAATCCCATGCGAGTTTCAAACTACATCTGTTAGCAAATCAGTTGGCTACATGGCCATGGGCGGAACAACACAGGGCGACGTGGATCCATATAGTAAACAGAAAAGTGAAACAGTATCCAAATAAGGAGTATGGTAAACGTAAACTTCAAAGGATTCACTCTGTCCGAAAAGTCTGCTTTGAAAGGCGATAGAAAATGTCAAAAGACTGACCGGCGCAAAGTTGTTCATTTCCGTGAAATAAACGCCAATCAATGTCAAATGAAAGGGCAGAGTTTGTCCTCATTGGCCTATTATGGAATCTCATAGATCATCAGCAAAATGTTCAAAAGAATCTATCATAGTGTCGCCTCTAGATGATACTTCGCAGATATATAACCTTGATTTACCTATAGATTGAGGACTTGGACGTGAGCTGGCAAGCTGTTCAACTATGTCAAGGTCCACAAGAATGGGAGGACAGTCACCAAACAGTGACGAACCAGTGATAAACCATACAAATGCTTGACCTTTCTTTATTAGAAAGTTTTCGACAGATGGTTGTGGTTTGTGATTGAGGCTCTTCAGATGCATGTAGGCTATCAGTTGCTGGTATTCCTTTGTACACATTACACATTTGTTTTTCCGATGTATTAAGATTGTGTTGAAAAAATGATATTTGGTATGGCTGATAGCCCGCCACTGATTGTGTTGTGATACAGTGAAATCTGTGTAAACTGACTATGCTTGGAACCAGATTATAGTGTGGGTTTTGACAGGACTCTGGTGTGTCGAGTTTCAAAATACTTTAAATTTAATTATTGGGACCGAAGATAATGTCGGTGTTGAGAGGTTGCTCGGTTTACCCAGTTGTTGGTATTCACAGGTTTCGCTGTACTAAGAAATTCGCCGTCTGTGAGCATTATTAGGTACACATGTTTCTTATGATTAAAGGAAGTACCTGTGCTATTTTTGAGATGAAATATTAATTTTTGTCCAAATTATGGCAATTGATTGAGTTTTCTGTTTGGAAAAATTGTAGGCCTCCTACATACATAGAAAGTTTGCTGCAGTTGTCAATGGATGATTATGATGCTTTATACACATGTTTCTTATGATTGGAGGATGCACCTGTGCTATTTATGAGATGAAATATTAATTTGTGTCCAAATTATGAGGTTTGGACTTTGCCAATTATAAGGTTTTTGTTAGACAAAAATGTACAAAAAGTTGTCTTAATTTGTCAGGTTTCATTTGATGATTATGAAACTTGGTACACATATTTCATATGATTGGAGGATGTCCCTGTGCTATTTATGAGATGAAATATTAATTTTTGTTAAAATTTTGAGGGTTTCGTCATAGTAATTTGACAATGCTACATCTGTACATGGAAAGATTACTGAAGCTGTCAGCTTTCATTGGATGAGTTTGGCACTTGCTACACAAGCTCAATGTGATTCGAAGATGTGCATGTGCTTTTTAAGAAATATGACATGAAATATGAATTTTTGTCCAAATTATCGCAGTTTAGACTTTGTACGTTTCCATTGATACGGTTTTTGTTAAGCAAATTATTACATGTACCCCTGTACGTGAAAAGTTTGCTCTACATATATGTTTTCAATACTGCTACAGCTTCAGCGGGAGACGCACAAGGCGAGATGTTGGGTTTCTCAGAACGCTTGTTCGATTAATGACCTTTCTGGTTGGGTATATGTGAGGCTAGTTTTTGCCCCCCGAACTTTCTCTGGCAATCTTGCTTATTGCTTCCAACTGTTGGACACACACAGGAGGTTTGCATCGAAATCGCATTTAGACCATGACAAAAGTTATCTCCCCTTGAGCAGGTTACAGTGGACCATTTTTGTCCAATAAATTCAAGAATATATCAAATAAAGAGACATGGGCCATAGACGACCGTGGACATACATATCCTCATCGGATGGTATCGAACAATCTAATTGTCTATCCAATTTGCATATTAGAATAGACATATTTGGTTCTCTATTAACTATTAGACTATGCACACTTTCATTGGAAAACCATGCAGTGTTACGACATGGAACAATATACAAGGTAAGTCGCCTGAAGATTTTTGAGCGCTATGATGAATAAGTCAAATGTTATTAAGTAAAATCGACCTTTTTTACCTCCAATTTAGAGACGTAGTTCTCTCTAACCTGTTGAACGCATTTTCGTACACTTCACCATCTATATGTTACCGCGTATAGATGAACAATATGGTTAGAGGTGGTTGTTGGACGATGAGGATTGCATTCATTCAAACAGTGTCCGTCATCTATAAGACCAAATGTCCATATATTTCAAACTGTATTGAATGTAGAACGATTCTGTGATGTAACGAACGAGCACATCTGTGTTGTTATTGTTGTTACTGACCGAGGCAGCCTTTTCGAAGGGATAAACTCCGGGATTCGGCAGTATGGACAGTAAACTGTTGATAACTCTATTGATATACGTCCGACTTGAATTTTGTTTGTTTTCCCATAATCCCCATGAAATACCAATTTCAGAATTATATAGTTTGATGAAAAAACTTTGGACATTCATGGCGAAAAGTAAGCCGTGGTGAGTGGATCGGCATTCACATTTGCTCAATTTTCGACAAATTACCTCAATTAAATTGAAATCGAATGATATTCCCACAATCTCAAATGTCAAGGGATTATGAAAGTATAATTATCACTTCTGTATCTACAGCCATTCACTCCAATTGGTGTTTTTTATTTATTTACTTATCAAACGTATATATATTTATGAAAGATCATTTTATTATTATTATTAAATAGTATATAATTTAGATAATTTATTTGCGTGAAGTTTGTGCCAACATTTGGCTAAAAACGCATACATAGAATGAATAAAATTGAACATACAAATACAGACATTAAGACACATTGGAACAAATGGTTAAACGTGTATATATGAAATAGAGACTCATCCAGTCTAACCTGTAGGTGCTCAAGCAACAAATGCTACGCGAGAGCGAGCAAGGCATGTACAGCCGTCCCCCTGCCCGAGGCCTCGCTTGCAGGCTAGGTTCGTTCAGCCGATGTCCGTGATAGATTCTCCTTGTCCGATTTCTTTGCCATCACATTCTGATTGTTCTTACGTTTGATAGTTGGAATAGCTGTTCTCTTTAGTTTTGGTTTGTACCCGAATTCAACTGCTACGCTGTAGATGTCCTCGAATGATGTCTTTCTGTCAAAATGTGCCGAGCAAATTATACGAGTACTGGCTCGGGCCCTCTTTCCACACTCTCGTGTTGCGTACAAATTTCGTCCAATTTGCAGCGATTTTCTCGTCTTTGGGCCACAAATGAATACTAACACCGTCATCTGTAGTAAAACTGCAACCTCCCACTACACAATGTCGCGGCATATTTAAAAAATTATGCCCCGATACTCCGAAAATCTCCAGAAATCAGCAGCTACATACGACTGTGGTATACGGCTTTAACATAGAGAATACAAGACGGCTTCCCTCCGTGACGTCACAGCTGGAATTGACAGGAGAGCGATTTTCACCTTTCAAACGGCAATATCTCGCCAACCAGACTGCACAAAATTATGAAAAAATATCATTATTTTCAGAATCTAAAGGACTATTTTTTTATATTTTTGACCTCAGAGCGTTTGGGTTGACCTTTAAGGTGTTCAGGTAGGGCATTAAGGCGTTAAGATAGGCGTTAGGGCATTAAGATAAGGCATTAAGACATAGCGTTAAGGCGTTACTGTAACACTATCCGCAAAGGTCACAGGGCAAGCATACTGGGTTTCTGCTTTTTGTACTGCTAAGGGGCAGCTGGACTTTAAATATGCTTTCTCTATTTCTGATGACGTCACGGTACAATTGTCCACGAGAGCTTCACACTGATTTCTCGCCCTACCCAATCGGACCACTATGGGTCCACCTAGAACGTCCAAACGTCCACCCCAGCGCTACTTGCCCAGTGCCCAAGCGCGCATCAAACTGTTTTCAAAAATATCAACGCATGGCCTCGAGACCCATCCCATCATGTTCTACAGCTCGAGATATAGAAAACGTAAATGTCCAGGAGTGGGTTTTTCAGTGGGAACATTGCCCACTGCCCCAGTATGGACCTAATAGACCAGACCTACATGCACTTTTGAAAAAAATTCTCCGCTTGGCCTCGAGACCCCTCCAGTCATGTTCTACATCGCGAGATGAAGTAAACAAGGGACCATACCGCAAATGTCCTTGCGTGGATTTCCCAGTAGGTTAAACATTGTCCACCGAAATTCCGCCGGAATGGGCACAGACCAGACCTAAGGGGAGATCACTCTTCTTGTGTCGTCACGTGACTGGACATGACGTCACAGGAAGGGACCCGGATGTGACCATTGTCCCGGATGTGACTCGGATGTCATGGGACCGGATGTGACGTCATCCGTGAAGTCATCGTGACGTCACATCACCATGGCAACGCCTGAGTCATATTTTTGCGACGGAATAAGGGGTTTATATACTTCTAACCACTAATAAAGCAATTTTGTCACTGAAAATTCACATAAGCCTTCCTAATATATTAGTTAGTGCTCCCGAACAGTTGTTCCGATCATATCTCGTTCTCAGCTCGAATTTTTGTCGATCTTTTCAAACCTTTCTCCTGAGACCGCCGCCACTTTCAACAGCTCCGGGGGCGTGGCTTGACCTGAACATTCGCCAGAGGTCTCTGCGTATTCGCTTGACTTTAAAGTGGTAGCCAATCAATTTGTGTCTACAGCGAAATCGACGATCACGAGCCAAATTAACGCTAAGGTCATGATGTCAAACCACGTCCCCGGAGCTGTTGAAAATGGCGGTTGTCTCAGGAAAAAAGGTCCGGTGGACGACTTTGAAAACATCGACAAAATCTCGAGCTGAGAACGGGATATGATCGGAACAACTGTCCGTGAGCACTAACAAATATATTAGGAAGGCTTGGGTGAATTTTTGGTGGCAGAATTGCTTTAAAAGCAAGTCTATACCCCCCCCCCCCCCACCCCCACCCCACAAATATGCAAAATGAGAAATTGCTAATCATCCATTATTTTGGTACGACTCTAATTGCGCAGTCCCGTTCCCTTCCAAAGATATAAATACATGAAGCTAGTCCGATCCCATTCCAGTATGTGTAAATACAGGTCTTTTTACATTCCTACCAAGAACGCATGCATTGCTCTGTGTGTCATATCGTAAAACGTTTCTATCGAGAACGTTTTACGCTCTGACACTGAGTACATCGAAACTATACTGCGCGAGTTGCAGACTTATCGAGTATTCGGCACGGGCTCGTCGTATAATGTAGGACACACCGACTTGACCCGCAACGGTAGGAATCCATCTTGGCAAATGTTAAACTACTTCCAGGCACAGTAACCCACCCAAAGGTGTAAGGTGTAATACTTCCGTAGATCAATGGAGGTCGGGCTATAATGATTAGCCAGGAGAAACTACACAAAATAAACGGGATATTTCGTAGGCAGAATAAAGACAATATTCAACTCATTAGAGCATTTTCACAAAGTGAATGCTCTTTTAGTTTTCATGAGAAACGGCTCCGCCGGATCCGCTGCCACCGCGACTTTAAACGTGATTATCTCTGAAACTGTTAGATATTTTCGGGTCAGACTTCGCGTGCTATGTCCTTAGGCCTGGAAAATTTGACTGGTTGTGTTTTGATAGCCGCTGTTCACCACTAGGTGGCGCTGTAGTCAGAGCATAGGTAAACCTTTCTCTGACGATTTCGTCTGAACGGCTTTTTTGTTTCTATGAAATTTCATTACAATGGTTTTGAAGGATAATCAATGTGCCGAAAAGGTGTTGGTGTAGCTGGCATAATTATAAAGACACGTTTTTTGTGTCTCAAAAAAAAGAGAGAAGTTTTTCGTGGAATGAAAATTTACCAATTCGCTTGGAGAAATATTTAAAAATTGTTCTATTCTAGGTTGCCAAGCATAAATATAGGATTGCCAACGTGATAATTCCCTTTCGGTGCAAAGATATTGCCATTTTAAATGAAAAATCACAATTATCTAACTTAACGTCGAAACCTCCATAACCATTATGAAGTTTTTTCCATTGAACTCTTATATGCCATCTCCCTATGGCTTTAGATTTCACCTACTTGTTTTTCGTGGTGTTTTCTTTAGATGACGACTTTACAACGAATATTATGGATTGGGAATGCTGATCAGCGATACGGATTTGATATTTTTGGAACATCATGATGTCTTGCCGGCATCATTGAAAACTGTTGACCGCTTCTCTCTTGCAGGAAACAAGCCTATGTTTATGTATACTATGATTGTCTTTGAATTTGGTGCTAATACTGTTATATGGAATATGGAATAGGTCTTTGGATTATGGACGCGGATATTCTCTAATGGACGACGGCTGGATTATGAATGACGGACTAGACGCTTGTAATCACTAGGTGGCATTACAAACATAAATGCAGGTAAAACTGTGTAACGTATCATCTTCTTAACAAGTTGTTTGATTTCCATGAAATTTGGGTATAATGATCTTGCAAGATAGGCAAAGGACTGACAATATTTTGATGGTGTTGGCGAAATCATGGAGGCACGTTTTTGCATCTCAAAATAAGATTTCTTTTTCACAAAAATGGAAATTTACTTCTTTGAATCAGGGAAAAGTAATCCGTGTTTGCCTAACATGAATATACCAGTCCAAACGTTATAAATCACATCCCTTGTAAACCAAATGGTCATTTTTTAAAATTCTCATGACTTAACGCCAATATCTACATTCCTCAGGCCAGATTCGGGGATTTTGCTTCAATCATATAGTTTCGTGAGATTTGTTCATCATTGGGTAGCACTATAAACAATAAGCTGATGTACATGTAGCACCAGTTATTGACTTCGTGAAGTTTATTATTGTGATCTTGTTAGATAGGCAAAGATTTCAAAAGATTTTGTTAGATTTCAAAGGATTCAAAGGGTTTTGTTTTTTATTGAAATTGTAGTTTTAGGACTGGCTTACATTAGGATTTCGCGGTCCATCAACACAATGCTTTATATTTCATTATACATTCTATTTTACAATTCATAATTTTATTAACATGGTTTAAAAATTGATTGAAAAGACATTGGTGCTGCTAGTGTTGGCATATATGTGGTAATGGGGGTATTAGCAGCTAGATCTAGGTTACATCAGACCCTGCTTACACACATAACTAAAATGCAGTCAGATAAAACATGCTGCCATCAGTATGGTGTGATACCCTATGAAGAATGGCAAGGATTCAAGAGAGCTTGAATTCTTGACTGGTGAAATAGACAAACTGCAACACTGATATTCTCCTTTACCTTGCCGGCCTACATATTGTATGCCTGTATGTTGACCATTCAGATAATAACATCTGAAGTGGTTGACTTATTGCATAATGTACTTTACATAAGGGGCCTAGTAGACTGCTTTTGTCAAGAAAGTAAACACTTTCTTTCCAGAATCAGTGATATTTCTCTCTCCAATACTGATATAATAATTTGATCCAGTTCATTGGTATGGCTATCTCAATTACATTTCTTTAGTCTCCAGTGGCTGTGAAGCCCTGGGCTTCCAGATGTCTGGAGAGGCATTCTGGCAAATTTTCAATGAATAAAATCACAAATTATCACTCGGTTAATGCTCATTTTTTTGGTTTGATGTGGAGGTCCCAAGAATTTATTTGAAACTCGAGATATGAAATGGCACTTACTGTCGCATTTTGACAGCATAGTTACAACTGTTGAGAACTATTTTTTCGACAGAAAAAGTAGAAATATTCCACATTCTTGCTATATGGCATGTCCAACCTGAGAATTTTTTTATATCTAATCTAGGTAAAATGATGTGTTCTGGTGCATTTTGACAGAATATTTAGACTTTGAAGATATGTAATGATGCCTCAAATGGAACTGAATTGTCCATGTCATCTGTCTCACTGTCTGCCCGTCCGTCTGTCTCTCTGTCTGTCTGTCCATCTTGTCATACCAAATATGCAGCTGGTGATGGATCAGAAGCCTAATGAAAATGACTGACCTTCACCTGTTTTATAAGGTTAAATTTAGCATTATCAATAATTTTTGAAGGAGTGCAGATAAGCTCTCCAAATTCATAATACATGTGCAATTGGTGACTGACTAGAAGCCTATCCCAGTTGACTGAACCTCTTTTTTTTTCAAGGTAATATACTTTATATTATGATATAACATGAAATAGTTTGGCTTTCTAAATTAATACCACATATGCAACTGACGATGGACCTGAAGTCTATGAATATGACTGACATTGCCTTATTTTCTCAAGGTCGAAAACTGTATGTTAAGTCACATACTTTTAACTGCCAACATACATTTCAAATCTAACATTCTCATCATCATCGTTGTGGTTGTCCTTCAGATCAATCAACCGAAATTTGTGTGTGTTGCAACAGCCTCATGCTTCAATAGTAACTTAAAACCATGCCGTATCGGCTGAGCTGATGAAACATCCCCCATTTCCAAGCTCTGACATACAGCGTCACTCTCGGAATATGGGTACCATGACACAGGGATAGATCCCACAGCCAGTGAAGGTTCCCAATTTATGTTGAATGTCGTCATTGCCTAAGTACTATTAGCAGCATTTTACAAAAACAGCAAATCGCCGACTTCCAGTGAAAAATTATCGTGAAATGTATTTATTTTGTTGTTTGGCATTTTTATTTGTCGACATTGTTTCAGACATGGTAGTGTGACTAACGTCACAGGACCTGCGAAGTAGGGTGGGCATTAGGACTTCGACGCACACTGAACTCTGCCCCCATGTTGAAATTCTGGCTGTATTAAGATGGGCACAGCCCTAGTCAGAATAACCAGTGATTCTTTCCACCTTAGTAGGTCATATTTTCATCAAAAGTACGTCAGCTCAGAACTTGCTGGCAACAGTCTCATAGTGCACGTTCATACCAAAAATCAAGGCTCTAATGTCAACGGTTCTCCTTATTTTGCCGGAGAAAGGGTCGGATGGACTCACTGACTCCTTACCGGACAAATTGCAAATGAGAGCCTACTTCGTAGGAATAGAATACAACGGCCAAATTCATACAATTAGGAATGAAAAAGGGATTGAAATCTTCACTTTCGTAGTGAAAAAAAGTGGCAATTTGAAATTTTATTTTATTCTGATATTCACTTTTTTAATGTCGGTGGGCCCGTGAAGCATAAAATAAAGTTGGTGTTGCCTCACTGGGTTTCGCCTATTGGTAGAGAAATCCCTTCTCAGAGGCACTACTACCAGGGATGATTCCCGATTGCTCAGATCCCATGGGTATATGCTCCCTCTGTCATAAAAAAATATTGCAACATCTAATAGAGGGTGTGCCCAAATTAGGGAGGTCTAAAGCCCTGTGAGTACCAAATTATGTGCTACACATGTATTTGAGGAAATGCTCTTCTCCCGTGCTTCATACGAGCTTTCATTTTAAACACTTCCAACGGGGGGCGGACCGGAGGACTACCTGGGCCGTCACACATGTGTGCTCTGTCACACGTCCGGCGAATCACGGTTTACAGCTGAGAGCTGTAAAATCCTTACGCCATTAATTCTACGGAATCGGCCGAACAATCGCGATGTTACACGAGATGACTCCTCTCACCACTCTCTCCATGTCTAGATTTCTATGGAAATCATTATATGATGATACCATCTCGAGGTTAACGATGAAGTACACTGGCTTTAAGCAGGACATATTTTTCGCTTTTATGCTCACATAACTGTAAAATACCTGCTATTTATCATTTCAAAACCGGTTGACTGAGAGTAGGGGTAATATTTCGGCAATACGACGACGTATCCACGCGGTAGCCTTTTCTAGGAAATTCTGACAAATGTTGCTTGTCTGAATAAAGATCTTTCCATGGTCAGAAAGTACAACTTACCCACCGAACCCTTCAAAAAATGCCCATCTAAGTACAAATATTCGCGCTGTCACCGTTTTGATGCTTTGCACTCAGTCTTGGTGGCGTTAAAAGCTGCCACATTGCCGTCCATTCGCAAGTGTGGGTTTACATATCGTTAGATTCTTTAATGCTATTACGAGTACCGGTACGAAACTTCCGCCAATCTGAAGTTCCAGTCATGAATTCGCTAGGAGAAATCGTCTATTGACGCCTATATTCACAATTCAAATCGGTGTGCCACGGCGGATTGGAGAGGGAAAGGCTTGGATCTCGGCTTGGGTGATGTCAGCTGTTATAACAAAGTTCAAACTGCAAGGATATCGACTGTCAGCATGTAAGACAACTCCGAGCAAAGGCCACTGTACTCCTATACCCGTGCAGACAGGTCCAGGCAAATCCCTGCACAGATTTGATTTGACTGGGTCAGCGCACACAGCTAGCTGTCGTCTTGTCTCAATAAGCGAACCATCATTGAACTGACGACAGTAGTTGTCTGTGTATTGTTTTTCGAATCGTTTGTGGGCATTCTATTTGAGGACCAGTGGCTGCTCCTTATTACGATGAAATAAGCGGGAATTTTGTACAATGACGTCATTCTCGGCATGGCGTGCATATATCTTCCGACGGATGACTCAAGCTAACGCTCTGTAACTCTCGGTAATGCGTACGCCGAAAGGCACGTGATATTTCTGCTACTAACCCAATCATGTCGGCTTGAAGAACTACACAAGGATTTCCATAACCGTTTCAGGTCTGCATTTTAGGTATACATGTACATGTGAAGTTTACCGCGCGTACAAAATTCCGTGTGGGAGAATTGAGTCATAAGATCATTGATTTGGTCATTTTTTAACACAGATATCCATTACTGGAATGAAGTAAGTATTGATGCTCAAGTATGAAATTTAGACAATCATTCGCCCGTCTAAAATACCCGCAAGGATCTAATTCCGTTTAATATATATTCCTGGTGTCTCACTCTGGTTTTCAGGGATTATCGGAGGATTACAAAACATACTAAAGTTTACCTAAGATTAATAGCGTCTCCCTTCCCTCAAAGCTATGCCGACGACAAATACATTTCGCTGTTGGTAACTCGAACATCTCCATGGCGCCCTATTGGACCTTCATTAACTTGAGAAATGGGCCGCCATGAATAAAAACACCATAATCGATGTTGTGATCATCATATACACGGGGTCTATTATGACGGAAATGCCCATCTTCTTGACCCTCGATTTCGGTTGAGGCTCCATAGGGATAATTTTAACGCCTGTAATTAATATATGACCGATGAAGGGCCATTTAGTCTGCCATTTCTGTATTTTTATTCATGGCGGCCCATTTTCTCAAGTTAATGAAGGTCCAATAGGGGGAAAAGGTAATAATAAGTGCGCCATGGAGATGTTCGAGTTACCAACAGGGAAATGTATTTGTCGTCGGCATAACGTTGAGGGAAGGGAGACGCTA